>JAGDQP010005986.1:0-49035 GCA_022664845.1 Lepisma saccharinum
TTTTTTGTTCAAAAATGTACCAAAAAACCGCGGAGACTTTTTATATGACCCTTTATAATTTCAGCGATATCTGCTACTTGAATCTTGCCCTTTTACAATCAATATAGGTGCGCTCATTTCACAATTTAAAAGTGATTACTGTCATAATCACGTCTTCAATTAACTAAGATATAAATTAAAATGCTTTCCTGAGCCAGCAATGGCTGTAGAAGGACCACAGTTATTTAGTAATTACGTTTTATGTAATTACAATTAACTAAGCTTCTTATTCCATTCTTCCTAATTACATTTAACTACACATATTTATTAAAATAATTGTATTTATTAATACAACAATTAATTAAAGCTGAAAATGTAATTAAAAATTTAAAAATAGTAGCAACAAAGACTAAACCACAATTGGGATTCCATTCAGTACTACAAGCCAATACATTAACCGTTACTGAATGGCCCAATCTAAAGATGCCTAAATGCCAAATACAATCTAATTTAATCTAATCTAATCTAACAATTCAATGATTAGTTGCTCCACAACACTTACTGGTTTTGCTTCTTTTATTTTACATCTACTTGCAATAGCGTAATTTTTTAGTCTCCGTCACAGGTTCGAATCCCGGTTAGAGTATGATTAGTTATACAATTTTAAAACTGAACAGCTTATACAAGGGCTGTCCGGAAAGTAATGTCTCCAACTGTACACGTATGAAGAGAAAACATTTATTCACATAATAATACGAATAATAATACTAATTTTTGGAATATTTAACATGTCGTCCATTAAACGAACACTCTTTCGACGGTCTGTTTGCAAAAGTTCTTTCACACGAGTCACATTCTCGTCGTTTGAGGAGGTTGACGGGCGTCCAGCGCGGGCTTCGTCGTCCAACTCATGCCTTGTGCCATCTGTAGACTTGCCTTTGTGATAAACACTCATCCTCGAAGACCTGTTGAACCATTGGAAAAGTTTCCGCTGCAGACTTACCGACTTGCTGCATCGCGACTTGTACAAGAGACGGAACAGAGGTTTACGAAATCGCCCATGCTTCACCTCCGAGAGCTCGGAGACAACTAAGCAAGCTATCGCTCGGTAGTTGACTTACACCACCATCGATCCCAGCGGATAGAGCGCGTTGCTACGTACAATCGCTTCACAATAAAATGTATGACATTACTTTCCGAACAGACCTTGTAGATTCACGAAGGACCGAGGAACAATACAAAGTTTTGTTCTCTTGCAAATATTTGACAAATAAAACATTACTTACACGCAGGCATCACTTATTGCCCTACTAATGGTGATTCGTTTATTTAATCGTTTGGCTATATTTTCTGCGGAGTAAGGATTATTTGGCAATGGTGCAGCCATTTCCCACTTCTTGTGCTCCCTTTCAGCAATTGTTCCTGTTTTTTTTTTTAAAAAAAGAAATGGATTCTTTTCATTAATATTTATTTTTTTTAAAACAGTATATACACATTCAACTACAAACATCATTATTCTACTGTTTATTTTTTTTTTAATTCTTTTCCATTGTTTTCTGTGAAGTTGTCAGCTAAAACTGCAAATAACAATATTGGTAAAACGATTTTACAATTTAATCTTGACGAATAGCCAAAATATCGCCTTGCACTTTCATGAATTAAAGCTCAAAGTATTTCAATTGTTTTATAATTAATTCATTTCTTTATTGATATTCCAAATGGCTTTAAAAACAAACTGCAGACGCGTGCTTCTATAGATAGTTTTATAATGTGATTTCTGTAAAATATATATATTTAAATGAATCATTTTCTTATCACTAATCTTGAACTAAAAGCAAAGAGTCTAAACAAGAAAGAAATAGAAACAGATACTAGCGAAGAAAAAGAAAGAAAGAAAGAGTATAAATTAGTTTGTTGAAGTTTTCAGCATGTCCAATACATAGTAATATTTTTCAATTTGATACTTTTTTTGCATAGACCTCATAATAGATAGACTTAGCACGCTTCCCCATTTCTGTCTACGCTAAAACTAATGGGTTTTTGTACAGGAGCACGTGATCTTGAATTCATTCGCTAGGTAGCTCTGGCATAGACTTTATATGATATTATGAGGTCAATACCAGAGCTACCTAGCGAATGAATTCAAAATTACGTGCTCCTGTACAAAAACCCATTAGTTTTAGCGCAGACAGAAATGGGGAAGCGTGTTAAGTCTATCTATTATGAGGTCTATGCTTTTAGACTCCAGCAGCAAGGCTGTGAAGCCTTATGCACCCGCTCCGTCCGTCTGTCTGTTGACAACTTTGAACTCAAGGAACTACTAGGGCTAGGATCGTGGTTGATGTGTCGTTGGAGAGATCTCAGCAAGACAAGTTCAAACCCGTATCATTGATACAGATAGAAGTGGTGGATTCAGAGATAGGAAGCACAATTTGTATCTTTGAAACTACTTACGCTGGGAAGGTGGTTGATGTGTCGTTGGAAAGGCCTCGCAGCAAGTTTTGCAACGGAACATTGAACATATAAATACGATGCTCGCTACTTATATGCACAGACTGCCTCACTTGTTTATAATTTATATATTTAAGCTTATATAAAATATACATAAACATATAAAATATATTTATTTAATTTATAATTTATTTCTGTCGAATTCTTTCTTGACCTGTCAGCTAGTTTTGTGTTTAATACAGGTATGGCGTGATTAACGCAACGATTTCCAGTCACTTCTTTATCGACCTTTCGAGTCTGAAGCCTGCAGCTTCGTAATTCACGTATATCCTCGATTGGGATCGCTATACTGGTTCGGCACCAAAAATAATTTATGTATTACCTTCTAAAAATTTTAACTCGATTGACAGTGTTTGTGAGTGTTTGTTTTTAACTTTACCGCCCCGCCAAAAAAAAAAAAAAAAAAAAAAAAACATGTTCCAAGTATCAAGTAAATGCACCTGCATGAAATTAAAGTACCTTGAATCCTTCTATATTGAAATTTCTTTGATTTCATTAAATTAAAACAAATTTATTTTTTAATACATGGTTGTAATTTTAACAAAAATTATTGATAATTACATAGCATATACAGTACCTGTACCTATGTATATTTCATTGTAGAAAGTTTCAAACCATTTAGTTAAATAACATACTCAAATTAGTTAGAGTTTATTTTATTCATAACTAGCAGTCTTGTTTTGCCTGCGACAGCAAATGCAACTTTTGTCGCCAAGCATAAATGTTAATAATTTTTACCCCGCTATGTTTCCAACCACACTCAAATTCAAGGGTTATTACTACGTTTCCCCTTTGAATATAAATTTTCTTTGGTACCTTTAAATTACTTAAAACATCCAATTTTCGATGCAGGAATAATGAAATCCTAAATTGTACTCCCTCCCTAAGTTTTCAGAATAACTCTACGTTCGATATGCTTCCCATAAAACATCTGCCTCTCTAAGTTTTGCGGATAGATCTACGTTCGGTCTGCTTCTAATATCTCACTCCTTAAGTTTTCAGAATAACTCTAGGTTATTCTAGGTCTTCTTCCAACAAAATATCTTCCTCCCTAGTTTTGAGATTAACTCTACGTTCGGTCTGCTTCCAACAAAATATTTGACTCCCTAAGTTCTGTGGATAACCCTAGGTTCGGTCTGTTTCCAATAAAATATATAGCAATAAAAGAATGTTAAAGTCAGAATAACAGATTTAATCAATTCCTAATTTAAGTTAATTAATAAAACAAAAGCAAAAATTAAGACCAAAGAAAAGTAGGATTCTGCATACAAGAATTTTACGTTAGTTGGTATGTATGCGTCGTACACCAGATTCATAATGTATCAAGTCCCATTCTTTCGTATTTTTAAGCCACTTTGAACGTAAACAACAGCACCGAAAATCAGGAATGCACTCAGAAGTTAGTTTAAGTAAATTATTTCACTACAAATAGATTAGTACTTACGAAAAAGTATTCGTCCACAGCTTTCACTTTTACAAAAGCTTTGCAAGAATTTGTTTCATCTGTTTATCTTTCCTTAATTACATAAAAGGAATGTAATAATCATCTTTGAGGTACTCAAGAATTATCTTCAGATTTTAATCTTTACAAATCTGACGTCGCAATGAGATAATGAACATCACCTTGCTTATTGTAATCATTAACATCTAAGATTGAACTAATTTTAGTGGTTACTGCGATGCAATGATGTACTCACAGGTACGCGTCCAAAGGTTGATCTAATTGGTATATACAGGGCGAACTATAGATGGAGGATCAATTTGGGAGACCAATGCTTGAGCCCGAAACACACACACAAACTTCATATTAGATTTGTTTATAATCGCTTCATTTTCAAGCTCAAAATCAACTTCTTCAAATGGCAAACAAAATAAATGTTTCACGATATACGATAAACACTGCATGAAAAAAGAATGTTATTGGAAGTAGGCTTGGATCAACAGATAAGATCTTAAAAGTTAACATGTGCTATCATCAGACTGACAAGTGTTGCTAACTTAGTGTAAAAATTTTAATTTTTTAAATGGCGCCATGACCATATCCACTAGTGACGATAAACATTACATATAAAGCACTGTTGTAAGCTGTGAATGAGAGACATTATGAAATATTGTAAATGTGTATTATCACCGTATATTATCGACAATTTGCAAAAATGCATTTCGTGCTTCAAATAGTACATTCATCATCATTAGAGAATGCTAAATATCCAATACGCCGCCTTAGTGATATTTGAAGAAACTTAACCTTTATACTAGATTTAAAACTTTATACTAGGATAAACAGAGTAATCTAAAAGTATTGGTCTCTGAATGCAACGAAATGTAATTCAATTGCTATTAGCTTAAAAGAAATGCATAAATCAATATCATAAATATATTTTACTGTTGTATATACGTATCTTATAATTAACTTGCTTGATCTGTTTTGCTGTTCTGAAAAATTTGAATTTTATTTTTTATTTTTCATTATAGAATTTTATTTTTCATTCATTTGTTCCTAAATAATAAGCACAGTCGTATTACACGACTTGATGTGTGATTGTTTTCGTAAATATATTGTATCTTAATGTTCTATACCATTATACATACTTGTATGGTTTACGGTCAACAAAATTCAATAAATCAGTAGAAATGTCAACATTGTCGACTGGATGACATTTTATTTTTAACTCCTAATATTCACAGGGTTGCTACAAATCAACTCACAGAAACGTCATGTTACTTTGAAGCATCATCTATGTTTTTTTTCGCGAAATCTTTACTTTATATACCATTGTAAGAAATCAATTTTCAGCCCGAAAACAATATTGAATCCTCTATAACTACGTCACTCAGGCAATGTTTAATATTCTTGTATAATGTGCATACATGTATTTTATCCCTTACGTAAGAAGGAAACTCATATTTAAGTTTTGTAAGAACTCACGATAGCTTGAGAATTTGACACACATCTTTTTTAACTTCACATTTTTGAATGTATTTTCCGTTTCGAAACATTTTAATTGTCTCAAGTCAATTCAAGTAGAGTGTTAATTTGCTATCAACCATTTATCTCTATGTATAAAATTGAATATGTTTGTGTGAGCATCACACAAAAAGTGCTTGTCCGATTGGAATGGTTTTTCGTACATAATCAGACAGAGATAATCGACCATCTAATTGTCCATTTAATTCCAATGGCGGTGGTAACAATAATGGAAAATTTAAAAGCAAAGCACGCGGCAACCCGCACTACAATGTTGTTTGACGGGTTGTCTACCTCCAAGTGGTCAAATTTGACATAACGATCAATTCATTAACAACGTTTTACCTTAGGGAACACACCGCTAACATTCCTAGGGAGAGGTGGGGTGGTAATGGGTGGCATGTACAAATTATAGAAGCCGGCCGGGTGGTCGAGCGGTCTGCGGCGGTAGGTCATCGGCTCGAAGGTCCCGGGTTCGAGTCCCGGAAGGAGCATGGGTGTGGATTTTAACACTTAACAGCTAAAGGTAAATCGTGACAGGTCGAAGTTCAAAGTTACTAGACTGGCCCATATAAAAATAAAGTTCACCAAAGTTCACAAATAATAGAAAACGACTGATATTAGTGTCGAATCCATAGTTTTCGGGGTCGCTGAGATAAACAGTAACACTTCAGTCCTCCAAGTTCAGCTTCCATCGGCATGGGGGGGGGGGGTGACAACATATTCAATCCGCACTAGCGGGTGGGCATATCAGCTAGTTCTTCGATATAATAGCGTTCTAAAACTAAATATTGCTTTCTAGTTGCGAGGTAGTATCTAAAAATAACTGTTGGAGGCAACACAACATAGAGTACGTGAAGTATTAATAATATTACCTGTCAACATTTCTAGTTTTTTTGTAAAGAACTTTAGAGTCAAATGACTTGCGCCAAGTCGCTTACACTTTAGTGAAAATGGCAATACTTCGAAAAAACAACAACTCAATATCTACTATATTGAAACTTATCATTACTTATAATAAAAATGAATATCCTAGAACAAAAAAAGAACTCTCAAATTAATGGTTACCGATCGAAGACGATTCGTAGATCTTGAAGCTGTAACAAACATCTTTCGGTACTCTAGATGGCAGTGCTACATGATAGCTTTCCACTACATCATTTTCTACGTGAAATCAACTTACTTGACCGTACATGCTTGTGCTAGCTTGTGCTCAGGTTTCTGCTTCTTAAGGCAATACCATTACTAATACGTGAATAGCGTGTAATTGCAGTAAAGACTACAAATGCGATGTGCTTAAAAAATCATTTTAAGTATCCACAAAATGTTTGGTTGAGGCTGTAATTAAGACTATCGGTATACGTCCACTTAATGAGGCTAATTTCACCAACCACGTGATGCAACAATTAAAGAAAAATGAATATGGCCTCGAGCGCATAACTGTATGATATTGTATCCTGCCTCAAGGTCACTGAATACAAGGGAAGATACAGGTGAGCCTTGGTTTACACCCATCCATTTTTTAAAAATTTATCTCTACATTATACTTTATTTCTCAAACAAGTGCCAAACACTAGGTATGAGGTTAAATGCTCCTCATTAAACCTCCCGGTTAAACCCATAAAAGATAGAATCCTCACCAGTGATTTCACATTTAATTTTCTCGTTTTCCTGATCTTCTGTTCAGATAAGTTACTAACAACAACAATCGAAACGCAAACAGGACAAAGGCCAAGACTACATTTAGCCATTGTTACAGGTACTTTGAAATAAATAAAAAGTGAAAATGAAGCTCCAATTGAAATCGATATGGAGGGAAATCTGAGTATAAATGAGTCGTTTCCATATGAACTACAGACAAAATCAGTAAACTTCAGCTGAAAAGATATGCTCTGTAGCTGGAAATATATTAAACTGTGGTAATTGTTGGAATATGTAAATAAGATACGACAAATTAATTATGAAAGTTTCTGTGTAATTGAATAAACCAAAATTTTTGAAAGGAAATTTGTGTGTAATAAACTATAGTTTTTTTTTTTTAAAAAAAATATGCGCTCACATAAATGCACAAATAAACTGTGGCTTTTCCTTCTAATTTTTTTTCTATTTCCATCTGAATAAAAAGTCATTCAATCGCATCAAACAACAAGGTTGATTAGATCTTAAATAGTTTTCATTACGGTATGACTAAGGCTTTGTTTTTAACTATTCGTGGGTATTATTTAGTTCCTTTTTCAGTTTAGATTCGCTGACACTTCCAGAAAACTTGTTTGGATGTCCTTTACGGTATCATTACTTGTAAAATGCGATTTTTTTTACGAAGTGTCCAAAAATAATTTATCTCGTTTCATAGCAACGTTAAAAAGTAAACACATTTCTTTTCGCCTTTGACAAAGAGACAAATTCGCCTTTTAGAAAGTATATATCTTAAAAGTGGATATTTGTCAAAACACAGATACTATTATATTTTTTTAAAGTAATATGTTCAAACGTGTTTATCGAAGTTAAAAAATGAAACTATAAAAAACTTCTGCGTATCAATACAAGCTTCAAATCATCTTTTTTCCACTTGAAGATTAAATCTTTTCATTCCATTTGCCTAAACATTTATCGATCACATATTTGATATCATGTTGGATGAAGAACGGAAGCAAAGTAAAGGCAAGTCAGAACTTCAAAGAATGCACCCAGAAGAAAGCTAATTAAACGATAGATACGAACAGCTATAAAGGAAGTTTAAATCATTATATCTAACCACCAAAAGTAACGGGGGAAACAAATCAAAGGAACAGAAAAAAAAATGAAGACAATTCCTATAGAGTGTTTTTCCAATCAGTGTCAAAGAATATGAAACAAGAAAGCAGATCACATAATGCACCCAACCTTATAATCAAACATTAAGAAACATCACACTGACATAAAAGACACAATTCGTTACGGAGAATGATGAAGCAAAGAATGTGCAAAGAGCAGGAAATCTAGTGATACGGGAAAAGAAATAGCTTAGAAGAAAAATAATAAAAAGAAGGAAAGGTATTAGAATTCTCTTCTAGAATAGAAATAAGACGATGTGATTCAAGAAATGTTTGACAAAATGAAAAAGAAAACGGCTGTAAGTAACAAAAAGAGGATATTCTAGAAAACTGAAAGAGAATCTTCTAGAATAAAATCAAGATAATATGATTCAAGAAGAAAATGAAAAGGGATGTAAATTACGAAGAGAGAATATTAGAGAAAATAGAACGAGATATCATGAATTTGAAAAAGATTAACCCAAAACAGGAAACAGGAGAATTAAACAAACATTATTAGCATTTTTCGATCAAACAAAAGAACAAATGAATTATACAATAATAAATGTTAAAAAAAAGAAGCTCAGATCTGTCACACAACTCCAAACAACAAGGTAAACCGACAAATCGTTAATTTTCTTTGTTAAAAATTAACGATTAACAATTTGGAAATCACATATTATTAAAAAAAAAAACAAAGTGATAGTGCCTCGTTACACAATAGCTTTTTTTTTCTATACATTCATGCAAATACTATGCATTTACGTGGTGCGTTTTAAATTGAGCGAATAACATTACAACAGGACTCTATATACATTTATTACCAAGGTGTGACGCTAAAGCTATGATACAAGGTTCCAGTACTACTCAATACATTTGAATCATTAGTTGACATCATTCTGTGACATGTTCTTCTCAAATTACGTCATACAAAAGGTAGAGGTACTAATAATTTTGAAAAGTCAAGATTTCTTTCCTCAAATCGGAAATAAAAGTTTCACTTGGTATTCATCAGTTGGTCTTTCATGATATTCTAATTTATTATCGCTGTATGAACGCGGATAAAGATCACTGATTATTACCTGTTACGTGTAATGGTCTCAATATAATCTTACTGAATGTACACGACTTTAATTAAACATTTCGTATCAATGACGTGTAATTAATTCTCCACTGAGAGAACGTACCATGTGCTTTGGCTGCAAATATTCTCAATGAATTAAATGGACATTGGAATGTTGAAAAATGTATTGTCAGAAATGGCTAATATTTTGTTTCAAACGTAAATAAAGTTTCTACAGTATTGTCTCTTCTGTAATCAAATTGTAAACACAACAAAACTGTTAAACTACACTACAGGAAAGTAAATTTAATGTTTCATTACATTTTTTTTTCATAAATTATGTCCTTTTGGATACATAATAGTCTATAAAATGTAAGTAAATTACTCCTTGTTTAATTTCTCATAGAAATAAATATATTATAATAACCAGATCACTACGAGCCCTAAACATAAACCTCTATAGGTTTATTCCTACCACTGTGCTTTGCAGATTTATGATTTATATATCCTACTTTATATTGAAGTTTCTATATTTTCCAAAATAATTAAAAAAAAAAACTTATTACAAACAATATCTAATGATAATATGAAGTAACACCCAAACATTCTGAATGCAATAAACATTTAACGATAAGAATCAACTTCTAATACGAAGTAAAAATCAAACTAATTTTGTTTGCAAGATATTTGTTCAACGCAAAATGGAAAAAAAAATCATAATAATGTTATTTTAATGTAAATTGTAAAATTTGCAAATACTTTTTTTTTAATGTAAAAAACATTTTTTTTTTATTCAAACAAAGGAGAGTGAAAGACGTAATTTACTCTTTGATCAAATCTCACCAAAGCGTTTAGTCAATTGAGAAAATAACTTTCTTGATGAGAAATTTGTTATAAAAGAATAAAGGATAACTGAATAGATGCATCAGAGTCGAATGAATCAATTTAATTGAAAACAGTGAAATTGCTTCCTTTATTTCATTTCCTTTTCTTTTTTCCTCATTTTTCTTTGCGGAGGGAAAGGGTTATAAAGTATGATTTTATGAAGTACATGACGATATAAGAAGCCGTAATTCTGTTGACGAAGTAAATAATTCTCATTTTGCAAATAAGAATGTTTTTATTTGTGTTCAGTCATTAAGTTTACTCTTTTCACATTCACTATTATGAACATTTTTCGTAACGTTATTAATTTATGTCACTTTTATCTATGACGTAATTTGGAGAAGAATCAACACAGTATTCCTAGAAGTTGTTAGCAGATAAAAGAAAATTATCTAAGGGTATTTTGTAAACATTTCAAATCCTTTCAAGATTATTTTGAACTCCATTAAACTAAATATGCCATTCAAAAATTATGACAATTAATCGTATTTATTCAGCAAATGTATTACGTTGTATAATATTGTATTGTGTTGTATTGTATTGTATGTATCAACCTTGCATTCATCTAATGAATATTCTAGAAAATAAATTGAATTTCTAAACTTGCAGCTATGATCTGCAGAGAAAGAGGAAATGGAACGCCGTATATGATTAGCCTTCTGATGTTGTAAATAGTTTACAAAAGTACTTCCCTAACTTGATGGGAAACCGTATAGACATATATGAACACGACTGTTATAGAATTAGATCTACACGAAAAAAAAAAAAAAAAATGGTTTTGTCCTTTTGTTTCAAAATGATTCATGAAAAGGTAGAAATAATTCTTTAGTTTCTGTATCTTCATTTTTTAAAAATTCTATTTATTTTATAAACGTTACGTGTCCGCAACTTTTGACTTATGAAATGGAAAAGGTACACACATTATTAAAATAATTAGCACCATAATTATTTAAATCCAATTGAGCATCGTCAGCTGGATAAGACCCAAAGGCAAAAAATATTCATTACTTTAAACCAGAGGTATTGAACCTCGCGAGGTTGAGGGAAGGTCGGAAGTTTTAAGTCCCATCGCGAGGTCGAGGTCGAGACTGAGCGAGGTCGGATCCATATGTACAGCTATGTTTTTAACCTATCACAGTTAGGAGTCAATTCGACGTCTGACAATTATATTATCGTATATCCATAGAATATTAATAGGATATGCGACAAATATAATCCTCAGTCGTCGCATTGGCGGTGAAAGGAGAACTATGGTTCAAAGCGCATTTACACGGATGATCATCTACAGTTGTGTTTTGACATTGGAGCCAATGACATTGAAAATATATTGTCATCCCTATAGTACATCCAAACATGTGGATGAACGCGAAAGTTTAATGTGACAAATATAAATTACTTTCGGTGTCAATATTTCGTTGTTACTTTAGTACACCAGGGACGTATTTAGGTGGGTAAGTATTCCGCCCCGGAAATTCAGATCATTTTGTAAAATTAGTATCATTTCAAGGTAAAATTATATGCATTTTACGTAAATTTCACATCCAGACAGACCTCGTACCCCCTCCCGCTCCAAAGGCACTGGGATCTTTCCCCCTCCGAAACCAACTTCTAGATACGTGTCTGTGGTGATTATTATGATATACTAGGTCGTGAAATGTTACAATAATAGTAAGTAAAATCATTCCAAGTAAACGGATTAAACAAAGGATATGAAATGCTTGTATTGAAATTCGTCTCACATTCTAAAGCTTATGTGAGATGTATATGTTTGTAACCAATATATACAACAACCAATGATTCAAATGTATAAGTTTTTAAATTTCCTGGAGCAACTACATACAGAGAGAACCGATTACCTGGCCGTGGAAGCATTTCTGCATCTGATGGGTTACTACCTGGCCTTGGCGGTGTATCAAGGTAGGATGGAGGTTCCGGAGATTCACAGCAACCATTCTCTGTTCCGTTTACTTTCTCTGACAATTTTAGGTTCGTGGTGTTTGTCGCTGATGCTGATGTCGTCTTTTTGCTACTGATCGTAATTTCCGGTACTTGATTTAACTTATTTATGGCTTCTTCTGTTGATGTAATAATATCAAGAACCTCTCCTGTTGCTTCTCTCATGGCACTAACAACAGAAGCCTGTGGAAATAAATAAATACAAGTAAGTTTATGATGAAAAAGGAATGAGCACATGCTTGGTCATAACTGGACAGAAGCTTGAGATGACCTTGAAGTTTCATTCTAAATATTGACCCAACACACAAAGTTCAATCAATCACGTGAAGCAAAAGAAACATCTCTAGAGGTCTTTTCACATACTAACACGGATCCGTCCGGCTCGGTTAAGCTCGTTCTGCAATAGCACGACTCAAACTTGATTTATCCCTGCATACACAAGACGAATAGATTTAAGATTTTACAACTACAGAAGGTTGAACGAACTTCTTCCTCGAAGCATTTACCGAATTCCACAAATAGCCGAAGCACCAATTAACAATTGCAACAAAACAGATTCCCATTTGATGTTTCCGCCAGTACTAAAAGGCTGATAAAACGTCGAGAAAACCGTTAAGTGTTCTCCTTTTCAACGGTTTATTCAACCACATTTCGTTAAATCGTCGTTTTGACGTGAATAAAACGTCAAAAAGGTAGATATTAACGACTTTCTCAACGTTTAATCAACGTGTGTGCTACTAGGATAATTTCTACAGTAACATTAAAACACAGTCATAGGGATAAATTTAACACGGTTGAGTCCGGTTTGGGCACGCATATCAAAGTGGACCAGAACCAGATGAGTCAGCCTGACTAAGCATATTTTTTTGTGCTGAGTTTCCCGAGTCGCTGCGGGTTTGCACGAGTCAAAATATAAGTATGAAAAGCATATATGTAAATCAAGAGAAACATTTTGTATCATTTTTACGTCATCGTAAGAATCACAGGTTACTGTTCGTCATATCCTGGGCTCGAATTACTTCAAAGAAAGAAGGCATTTGAAAGAACAATGAAACAGTATATAATGAACTTAGGGAGACCCGATGACAACGTTCATAAGTGTGCATAGCTTAAAAGGTGCCGTAAAAAAATCTACTGAAAAATCTGAGAAAGGCACGGGCACTTGGATTCGGATCTTCATTACCCGGATCTTAACGGATCCGGTTCCGGATACTATTGGAACTAGGTACCCGGATCCGAATCCTGGAACCGAGTACGCGGATCTGGATCTTGGAACTGAGTACCCGGTTCCTTTAGGATCCGGTTCTCAGTTCCTTCAAGAACCGGTTTCGCCTAGTAATTTCACAGAAGTACATATAGTATAGAAATACCATGTGGAAATGTTGTGATGTGAGTCGATTAGAAACGTCCCAGTAAGTCGAGGTCGTGGAATTGAAAAGTTTCTCTCTAGAAGCTTTTGTTGAGGTATTAGCCTGCGTTACACATTGAATATATTAGAGATGTACCGATATATCGGTATAGGTGATATAGGCCACTTTTTGGAGTATCGGTATCGGCAAATGGACACCGATACTTACCGATACATTTTCCGAATTATTTTTAATTTGTTTAATATTAACAACAGTGACACTCATGTTTCATGGGTCACTTTAGACTTAAAATTCGTCTAAATAATTATCGATGGTATAATCGATTTCTTTATGCATGTGTACGCCTTTGATTTGCACTACTCAAATGATATTAAAGTCCGTCCATGCCAAAATAATAGCTCATGTCAGAAAGTAGTAGTAGTAACTGAAGGAAAGCCAAAGGTACCTTCAGTCAGGAAGGCACACCCGGGATTCGAATTTCGGATCTCAAACGAGTCTGAGGTTTCGATTAAGAACAAAATGCTTTTCAAGTGAACCACTCTACGGCCTACGCTCACTTTGTCAGTTTTTTCCCTTTAGTCTTTACTTACATATTAGAAAAGGTAACGTGCTCCCTGTCAATGTGCACGCGCCGGGAACGGCGCATGGGGGACTCCACATATTCTCGACCTATGGCATAAGGTGAAGTGGGTGGTCACTTGTCAATCCCACGTTCAACCGCCTTTTTCTCCCAAAGTGCCCAGGAGTATAAAGGACAATTCGGTACTCAATTTGATAATATATTTTTTGTCTAACGTATTGAAATTCTGCTTTATATTTTTGTATGTGAAATTTTGGCCTTATATCTACTATATATTATTACAATGTTGATAAATTCATTATTTTGAAAAAGTCTCATAATATATAGGAATTTTTTCAAAGAGTATCGGTGGAAAAGTGGTATCGGTACATCCCTAGAATACATATAGAGAAAAAATACCTTAAGGAAACCTTATTACGTCACTAGATTTGCAAATGACTATGTTAATGGAAGAGTCGCCAAACCCACATCTGAAAATGTACCTGTTTCATTTAAGCGTTAGTACGTGTTAAAGACTTGAGTGTGCAGAAGGGGATAGTGTAGCCTCATCATAGATTGAAAACTACGAAAGAAATGGAGATAAGCGAGCTTAAATCTGAAGTCTGTTTCTGTCTACCTGCCTTCATTGACGTGAATTCTTAAAATGAAAAAAAAAAAAAACTAACCAGATGAAAAGGACCTGGCAGTTGTAAACATCACCACACTAAGATAGTTACGATAATTCAAGGTTTCTGAAGCTAAATCTGAAGAAATATTTTTTCTATCTGTTTTCGTTTTCGCTAGCCTGCGTTATAGACAGAGCGACATAAAGGAAGCATGGTCTAAAATGGGGAGACGAGATTTATGAAATAAAAAACAGGACACTTCATAACGGCAATCATAAAAACTGGGAAAATAGGGCACTTAAATTTTCTATAAAGAAATATGAACTAAACATCAATGTTTTAACTACCAACAACTGTTAGGGGAACATTTAATTAAGTAATAACTATTGATATTGACTTCACCACTGGGAAACCAAATGAACACAGAAGCATCCGGAAGAAAGTGCAAAGCGATAACAGCGCACCTGTCGGGCAGCGGGTCGACTGTGTGTCCCCGATTAGTTTTGGGATTGCTCACAGTGCAAACACTGAATACATTAGACTGTGGTTTTACCTGCTCTCTGGTGGCAGCCGAGTAAGTTGTGAAAGACAGTATAAAGCAGAGATAATCCTGTAAGTGTGCACTGCTTATGTACTATTTACAATCATCAGTCAATTGTTGGAAGTTATCTTAGCCAAAATAACACTTAAAAAAATATTAAGTGAAAAGAATCGGAGATTTATTTCTAGTGGGAATAAAAGGACGTTTGACGTCCCGTTAACAATTTGCCGGGACAATGGAACATTTAACGAAAAAAAGAACAGTCCCGTTAGTCTAAAAGAGAACCATCGTATTTTGGGTGAGTGCGGTAAATAGAAAGAAAAAAAAAGAAAGAAAAGGTTATCTCCCGAAGTGACCCATATCTGAAAATTGAATTACGAAACAACGGACAAAATCCAGTAAGTATATACAGGTTGTTTTAAAAAGAAGTGCAGACTTTCACGATAAGAACATCTCATATAAAAAATAACCTAAAAAAAACTTAATCATTGGTCAATTTAGTTTTCGAGAAAATCGACCATAAAGTTTTAAAAAAAATGCTAAAATTTGTATTACAACTACAACTAAACTAAACTAAGTTACTACGACATAATCTATCCGATAAATTTAACATTTTGTCGAACAAAAATCGTATTACACCAAACCCACAAAACACAAAGATCGATTTTTGAATTTCGTGGAAAATAGGTTACATACCTGCCACGAATAGGTCTTTTAATATTTAAAAAAAAGGTTTCTTATTTTAGCAACGAAAAAAAAAAATACAATTTAAAGATTAAGATTTTTTCGAATACTTTCAATAATAATGGATTCAAATACGCACAGAGGAAACGATCTATTTTGTGATTTTAATACATTAACTCACATATTACAACAGAACAGCCAATAAATGAAGACCACATGAAAATATGTAAATAAGCATAATGAGAAAAGAGAGTGTGAAGCAACGATATACTTAAATGTTTAAACTTCCGTGGCGTGAATGTAAAGTAAAGCAACTAACACCTTAAACAAAACACTAACGTTTCATATTTATTAAGTTCTTCTATAATATTGAAAATATAAAGGAGAAAAACAAAGAAGAATATGTAAAGAATTTCTAAGCTTGGAGACCAGAAAATATATTGAAGAATAAATAACAAACGTTCACAATGGTTACACGATTTTTAAATCAGAATAAAAGCACTACCTCCTTTTGAATTTTTCTTTATTGAGCACAAATAGCCAAAATTCACTATTTTTCCACACCGCTGTATCGAACTAAAAGATCAACATTTCTCATATATCTTTGTATCTGGCAAATCTGCTTCTAAAAGTCGACTACACAGGAATCATGATTTAATCTTCTCTTAAATAGTTTTTTCTTCTTCAATTACTTCTTGTCCTATCTCCTTTCTTTGAGATTACTTTAACAAATTCAAAACGTCAATATTTTTATTTAATGGTGTTTTAATTACTAAACTCTACACTCAATCTGTAGAGGGTTAAACATGTAGGCAAATCTTTATATCAAAACAACTTATAATGTAATATAAAGCTTCATGCTTTGTTGTTCATAGGCTACAGGGTAAAATTGAGAATTATAATTTGACATGCTGCCTAGAATACATATATATGAACACATGAAATTATTGTCATGTATAACTACACAAAAGACAGATAAACGTAACTAGGTCCTTTATTTTCATTGGTCAATATTAAGGCACTTTATTGAAGTATGTCAATAAAGGACCTAGCAGGATAAGATGGTGAAAAGTGCCTTGGAAGGAATCGTGATAAAACAAACTATTACCATATTCAGCATAAAAAATGATGGCTCTCCACTAAAGTTCAGCTCAAAAGATGCTAACCTAACCTCAAAATAAAGTGTGTTTTTTTGGTAGTTTAGCGATAATTTCGGTCAGATTTGCGCCTACAATGACCTTCCTTTTTTTTAAAAAAAAAATTGTAGATTTTTCAAGCTCTACAAAATGGTAATTGTTTCATTTATGTAGGTGCAAAATTCAAATTTTTAGAGAGGTTAGAAAATTTGAAAATTGAATTTAAAAAACTAAGACAACAGTTGAATCGAAAAAAAAAAATATATGCTATGTATTTTTAGTGGTTCTATAACCATGAATTTTTTTTCAGTTTTTTTAAAGTGGTAGAACATAACCCCAAAAATAAGACACGAGAACGGGCTTCTAACGTAACACATCCACTGTAAATGCAAGTTCGAAAGAACCGTTTGCCAGGTCGCCTTCATGGACGGCTGGTCAAGACGTCGGCTTCTTGAGTGAAAGATCCCGGGTTCGAGTCCCGCCTGGAACAACACTTTTTCTTCTTTTTTCTTTTCAAAATATATTTTATATGTTCGTATTTATGAGTTAATAATTGCTAGGATGCACACCCAGATCGCATGGGTCGCGCTCTCATATACAGTCACTTTATAAATTCTTCAATTTGCGCCCCGTGAGTTTCTTTTTAATCATGCGTGAACAAAAAAGTTTTTTTTTTTTTTTTTATTTTTTAGTACGATGTGTTTAAGAAAAGGATGTCTTTACAAAGTTTTTTTTATTAAGACTGTCTCGACCGTGCAAATGAACAGCACAGAGATTGGGATAAGATAAAGATAAAATGAATGTTATGTGTACCAAATAACAGGTGGAAGAGAATGTTAACAGCACTTTTACGTATGCCCACCGCTAACCGGAGGCCCCCGGAGACCCACTCACTTCGGACGCACCGTGACCCCTTAAACACCTAGTTCGGTGTGCGTCCAGACACATGGTAGCTTGCAGTAGCAATCAGTTATTTATATACATTCTAGCAATTATTAAATAATAAATATGAACATATAAAAATATATTTTGAAAGAAAAAAAGTGTTGTCCTGGGAGGGACTTGAACCCAGGACCTTTTACTCAAGAAGTCGACGTCTTGACCAACCGTCCACGAAGGCGACCTGGCAAACGGTGCTTTCAAACTTGTATTTACAGTGCATGTGTTACGTTAGAAGCCCGGTCATGTGTCTTATTTTTAGTTATGTTCTAGCACTTTTAAAAAATTCATGGTTATAGAACCACTAAAAATACATAACATATATTTTTTTCGAACCAACAAAAATGAAACAATGTCTTAGTTGTTTTTTTTTTTAATTCAATTTTCAAATTTTCTAACCTCTCTAAAAATTTGAATTCTGCGCCAACATAAATGAAACAATTACCATTTTGTAGAGCTTAAAAAAATCTTCAATTTTTTTAAAAAAAAGAAGGTCATCGTAGGTGCAAATTCGACCGAGATATCGCTAAACTACCCCAAAACACACTTTAATTTATTTTGAGGTTAGGTTAGTATCTTTTGAGCTGAAATTTAGTGGAGAGCCATCATTTTTTATGCTGAATATTGTAGTAGTATTTTTTTTTTATCACGATTCCTTCCAAGGCACTTTTCACTATCTTATCCTGCTAGGCCCTTTCTTTGTTTAATGGAACTTATCATTGAAGAAAATGTAGGATTTCCGTTATTTTAAGAATCTTCCACTTTCTTGTGAGTACTATCATTTCACTATCATCTCCATAAGGTTCAGTTTCCTTCAGTTCGCCTGGTTTAATTTGGATTCCAATTTCCTTCATTTACATTGCCTAGTTTTGCATTTCCAAACTCCTGTGATTCGTAATAATGAGTGTACGTACTGGATGACTCGCTCGATATAATCCAATGGCGAACATTTGTTACTTCGGCGATGAATGTGTAATAAAATGCAGTTAATTCAAGAAGTTTACTATTACTATTACTGTACAGTATAGTTAAAAAAGAATAGCTTCATTATACCACGGATAGGTTACCACGCAGGTGTAGAATATGTACCCCGATTCCCGTAGTAAAACTGGGTTTAATTTTAGCTACGTTTTCTGGTTTTGCTGTAGAAATCCTCACGGTAAAATGTCCGGACATAAATTGCAACACTGTATACGAAAGATAACTTACATATGTTTAAGCATATCTTTATGCATCTTAGTTCAGTCAAACCTAAATTGTAACAATGGAGCTAATTATCCAATGGTCACTTACCTATTACCTTTACCTAAACCTTTATTCAAACACCAATAAGCTAATCAAACAATGACAGCAGCTCTTGAATGCAGGAAATAAATTGTTTACAACAGCGAGATAAAAAAAAAAATAAGCGTAGTTGTGGACTTATTCTCATGCATACGTCCCGTAATATTTTGCCAACACGTCATAACAAAAATAATACAAGGGGGTGCCAACAATACGTATACAGCAACTTAACAATGTGCATTATTATATATATTGGTGCAAATAAGGGAATAAAGTACAGTGAGATTTAACATTTAACTTGCACATGTATCATGGTACCTCATGTTGCAAACTGTACAATGTATCCCGAAGGAGAAGAGCATGTTTTGCCATGCAGTCTTCTTCTTCAGACCACAAATACTTCTGTTGAGTAGATTCAGACTCCAATTCTTCACCAATATGCTCTTCTAATCCCGACAGATGGGTGTCCAACTCGTCAAGTTGAGTCACAAGTGAGGATAGCTTGTGTCAGAACACAAAACATGTTAACATTCAGGGTGTAATAAACAGGGAGCGAATTTTTAGGTGCTGAAAGCCTTAAAAACATGTTATTTTATGTGCTAAAACAGTAGAAATATACGCTCTAAAATAATAAGAATATATTTTGAACTCTTGAAATGGTTATGAACTTTCTTTTCTGAAAGTTTGAACTTTCTAAGGTTAAATTTGTAGCAGCAGCACTGAAATTTCGTACAACATTAAGGTATAAAAATAAATTACAGACATACGGAGGGAATCTTGCCAGCTAACATGAGAAATTGTTGCTTTAGACTAACCTTAAGTTCTAGCACATGTGACGCAGGTAGAGCGTTCAGTGTCCTTAGAACTGCATTCTTTCCTTCACTGTTTCACACAGCACAAAACGCTTAGATTTGACGACAGGAATCCCAAATCATTTTATGAATAACTACTAAATTTTGAAGTACAACAACGGAGTACAACGAAAAAGGTTCCACATTTTAGGCAAACCTATGTTAGGTATAAATTCCAAAATATGTCTTTACACCATAAGAATCTGGATATTTATTTTTATCAAGAATGCCTAAAATATGTGCGTTTTACGTTCTTTCGCAAACGTTTTATGCGCTAACAGAAATAAATAAGCGGTTTCATGTGAAATACAATTTCGCAGATTACATCACAAGCATTATGTTGAAACAGAAAAAAATATGCATTTACCTAAAAATCCGCTGCCTTGTAAATAAACTGTAAACATTAATGTAACAACACCTATTTTGTATCTGGTTTACATTAGTAAAAATCTAAACATCACATTTACAATTACCTAAATACAGAGAAACACTTTGATCATCATGTGCCAATCACAAATTTATTAAACTCAGGGATCACCTTCGCGTCTGTTCCCTAATCAGTGCTTGATAGCCCCATTTTCTAAATCCGGCTAAAATTCCTGGCTCTCTTGTGCTATTTTATAATAATATGACCTTTGTTTCTGGTGTTTTGATCTCCAATAAAAGGGTTTCGATTATTAACCTTTGTCATCCACTCTCAACTGACTTATTTAGCAAGATTCTACCTAAATTAAGTTATTTCCTCTTCGCTTACTAAATCTAATGCTAAACTAAACAGTTTTGTACAGTCAGCGACATAAGTTCTTTCCCTTTAGTTAAATTTCTTCTGTAAATAACTTTGAAATGGTTGGACCGATTTGAGGAAAGTTTTCAGTAAATTAAACAGAACGCGATTTCCTATAAGTTACAGGAAACAGAACATAAATAGGTCCATTTATTCCAATGTTATTCGCAAAAGAACTTTCGTCGTTGTCTGTACTTGTAAAAACACAAAGAACAGGTAATGCAGCGCATGGGGAAAAAAATAGTGATCACAAAAATTTGACCTGGATTTGAGCACTTTTATTCAACTTTCACTGCTACTGACGTTCAAAAAATAATTATTATTTACGTCCAGCAATACCTAAAGCACTGGTTTTGAACCGCCGGCCCGCAAAATTGCTATACCGGTCCTCGGCTAATTAATATATATTCAATTATTTAACACTCATTTTGTAGATTTCGACAGTACAAAATGGTGATTGAAGTTTACATTTCCTTTCCAAAACAAGTAGAATCTGAAAATGTGCTGGCATCGTTTGAACGTCAAATAAACCTCTAACTTAGCGACATCTTCCCGGTCCGTGAAAATTGTTTTTCTATAGTTTGTCGGTCCGTGAGTATCAAAACGTTGGAAAACACTAACCTAAAGCATAAAGTATATTTTTAGTTATAACGTAGTCATTTTAAGAGGGAAATATCTGCACGTAGTACTTTTAGCAATAACAAGAAATAGAATTCGTTGATAGAAGCTACAACGCTATGAAATTTATTAAGGTTAATGTAAAGCAACAATCTCCAACAAAAGACGGCTGCACTACCTCCGTATATGTCTAATGTATTTTATCGTTGTACTAAATATCAATACGGCTCCTACAAATTCAAGCGTAGAGAGTTCAAACTTTCAGGGAAGAAAGTTCATAACCAATTTAAGAGTTCGATCAATGTCGATTTTTTTATTTTCGTTTTTCTTCATTGTTGAAAGAGCTTCATTGTTATATTTTTTATATTTTTTATATTCACAACAATCAAGCGATTTCAGCAATGAAGAAAAACGAAAGCAAAACGTAGACATTGATCGAACTTTTGGATTGGTTATGAACTTTCTTCCCTGAAAGTTTGAACTCTCTAGGCTTGAATTTGTAGGAGCAGCATTGAAATTTCGTGCAACGATAAAAACATACACTAGACATATACGTACCATCTTTTCTTGGAGATCGTTGCTTTACACTAACCTTAATGAAAGAAGAAATAGAGGAAGGCATGAAAAAGTAAATCCAAATTCAGATTAGATTAGTAGGGCCTTATAAACATTGTATTACATGTCCCATAAAAAATGGTTCCTCGATATAAATATGACAGAAATTAATGGAGCAACGTGAACACAATAACAAGTTAAAGCCAAAGAACTGTTGAGGTAAGAATACAAAGAAAATATTTTATTCAAGCACACAAAACAAGATCATTCAAATACGAGCAAGTCTGTTTTCTTTAAACATACTATATTAAGAAACACTCCGCATCTCTTTAGTAACATAATTTTGATTCGTTATGGATCCAAACTAGAACACGACGTTATTTTTAAAACACTTACACTCCCAGTTGACTGTAAGCCTTCCAAAACAAACTTTAATCGTTTTTCAACGCAGTAAAATAAATGCTTATAACTACGATAATATTTTATAATTCGTCATTTGGATACCACAATTATCATTTTCTGGCTGACGACACGTCTAAAGGAAGTATAAAATAAAATATAATTATTACCTGGTTTGCTGAAACTAATAGCTCCTGTGCTTGTTCATAAACTCCATTCCGTAGTCTGTTTGCTCCTTCCTCCAAAGAATTGACATGTTTGGCATCTTTAGGCAGCACCGTTAGAATTGCTTGTGAAGTAACAGAACCAAATTTATTTCGTGCCTCGATGCTATATTCCCCATCTTCTTCTGGTCTAACATGTTTCAGTTTTAATATCCAAGCCCCATGGCCTTGGTTTTCTGAAATAGAACACAACATGCATTTGATAAATGATAATTATTACTTCAAATAAATAAAGCTGATACACACAAGCACTGAACCAAAGCTGCCTAAAGGCCTTAAATAAAATACAAATTCAAATACAAAATACCAATATAGGCGTACATGAACTTCAAAAAATAGAATAAAAAAATGTGGCAACATTTCGCCGAAGCCGTGTTCACATCATAGGGAGCGACTATGTTGCCTACTAATATCATTATATGAACTGATATGCTGCTCCTACAAATTCAAGCCTAGAGAGTTCTAACTTTCAGGGAAGAAAGTTCATAACCAATTCAAGAATTCGATCAATGCCCTTTTTTAATTTTCTTTTTTGTTCATTGTTAAAAGAGCTTCATTGTTTTGATATTCACAACAACAAGCAAGCGAATTCAACAATGAAGAGAAACGAAAATAAAAAATTGGCATTGATCGAACTCTTGAATTAATTATGAACTTTCTTCCTTGAAAGTTTGAACTCTCTAGGCTTGAATTTGTAGGAGCAGCATTGAAATTTCGTGCAACGATAAAAATACATTAGACATATACGGAGACAGTGCTGCCATCTTTTGATGGAGATCGTTGCTTTACATTAACCTTAAGTTATATGTTTCAGAAATAACCTACAATGCGCCAGGATTGTATTTAAACTGAAATCGAAACTAAATACAGATGATATGTTTCGGTAAACGACACTCATGGGGAAACACAATAAGTTGTATTTATTAGTTTGTGGTCAAAATGTCTACGTTACGTAATGGACAGTAGGAAGTATGTATGGACCTGTGTATGGAGGAATTTAGCTATTCGTATGTTTTGATATTTTTTGGAGTGGTAACATGACAGGTTACAATAGAAATATGTGTGATTTATCTAAATAAATAATGGTTGGAATTTAGATGATTGGGAGTTCGGGCATTGGATAAACTTGGGATTTATGCATTATGAGCGACTTTACATATGATAAAAGGGATCTATGGTAACAATTAGAATAAACTGTTATTTGTATGAATTGCATGCTTTTTTACTTGGATGCTGGTAGATGATAGCAATAAACTGAATGGCAGAAACTCTTATAGTGAAGTTGCATGCATATTTTTCTCTTGGTGATGATACGAACCTAACCTAACCTATTTGCACTGGAACCTAAACTAATCTGAATCACTCGACGGTGTGTATGTATTAGCAATGCTAGCAAAGATATCTGCTATATGAGAAGTGAACCTCGATGAGAGAATATTACTTACAAACATACATTTTAGATAATAGGCACTAAACTGAGGAGATATTTAAGCTACTGGAGGAAAAAAACATAAGGATCAGGAACAATATATTTACAAAAGAGATCTAACAAGTACATGTAGAGTCCATATATGCCCATTTTGGCGTGACCTCCCTCAACCTCACCCTCCAGCACGAAGTTTACCATCGATCTCCGCTCAACCTCACTCTCCAGCACGGAGTTTACCATCGATTTCCACTAGACCTCACTCTCCAGCACAGAGTTTACCATCGATCTCCACTCCACCTCACCTTCCAACACGGAGTTTATCACCGATCTCCACTCGCCCTCACCCGCCAGGTTAGAGAGTGAGGGCGAATGAGAGTGAAATCTAACTTCCGGAGGGCCGTCTCCGGAGATCGACCTTCTCTGTTGTACACAAGCATATAGTTAGGGAGGAGCTAGGAACCTCTCCTCCGCAAAATTTTATTTTGTCATATATAAACATCTACATTTGCGTGTTGAAATAGGAGGTAAAATAATAAATCGTGACCAGTGATCCCCGAAAAAGTTTTGTGTTTCCCCCTTTGGCTGATGACTGGCGACGTGTCTGAGTACATATACTAAGAAAGGGTTGAGTGCCAATTTGCGCATTGGTGTAGCTTTTGGAAGTAAAATTGAAGAAAATATAAGAAAATCCAAATAGGATATATTCACCTTAACACAAGTGCAGATAATACATGAACATTTCGCAGAAAGGCTATAGTGTCACTAGATTAAAAGTAGCTGAATAAAATGAAGTCCCTGTAATAAAATTTGAAGTTGTTTTATCTCCAGCTGTTTTCTTTCAGGCGATTCCGATCTTTAGAAGCTGAGTATTGTAGTGTGTAAGCATCTATCCGTCGATACCTACCAACCACAACAGAAACTCAGCTTTACGAAAAATTGGTGAGAAAATCGTAACCAGAGATTTCCATAATCAGACTTGACTCCCATGCAAGAATGATCCATAATTAATACTTGGGATAAAAATAATTTACCTAGAAGAAGTATAGGATATCTCGTCCGAACATCCAGCCTGAAATAAAAGTACTCACTCTTCCTTTTGGTATTTCTCATCTGCCTGGATACATACTTATAAACATAGCGCAAACACTTCCAAATAAGTCCAACTCTATTGTTAAACTAACTTATTTCTAGATTCTTTTTACTTTTAAGTAGATCAATAAAAATCTATACTTTCAGTTTAATATCACCAAACCTTTATTGCTTTTAAAGTTTTTTTTTTTTTCAAAAGAAATGAACAAATAACAAAAGAATATGGTTACTCTTTGAGCATATCTGAATGCTTTGTCAGGAAGGAATAAATTAATTCCTATTATTAAGAATAGAGAAATCAAGAGATAGACTTGCATACAAAAGGGGGGGGGGGATTTTCATTACCCCTAATTCCCCTGTACTTCTATTCCAACATAAGGAGATATAGCCTTCAATTCTGTATACTTGAGAATTAAATAATAATAATGAAAAGGTTACCTGTTTCACAGTTATTTCCTTCTCTTCCTTACAGAAAATTAAAAAGGATACAAAAGTAGTTTCCTTAACTTTTCTACATCCCATTGAATCCTTACTAGGTTTTGACTCCAATTCAAATTCTCTTTCACACTTCACGAAGCACAATCAGAATAACTAACATCTCTGCTATTTCACCCAGACTTCAATTTTCACACTTAGCAAACTTCAGGTTCAGGGTTTACAAGAATAGCCTCAGATATTACACTTAAACTCGTTACAAATTAGGAGTTGTTCCATTCTCCAAATTACACACACAATTCGAGGTTCAATCTGACACAATATTTATATCACTGGAACTTCACTTCGATATCTGTATTACTATCAAGAATAATGATTACATTATCTGAAACTCCAATATATACGTCCATTATATCCGAACTTACTCGGTAATAAGTCACTATGTTAAAGAACTAGAACGACATAGTCCTATCCTCCTCCATAATTCTTTTCAAACTGAAGGTTGATCTCGTTCCGTAACGAAACCCCTCCTTCTTTTCTGTCTCGTTTCCAAGACCCAATAATAAGTCAAGGAACCAGCCAATCAAGGGTCAAGTCAGTAGTAACCCTCCACCAGTTATTCAAGTACTACTGTAAGCACCTAAAAGACTGTTCCAAGACGGAGACTAATCATAGACAGAGTAATCCATCCGCCATTTTGTAGCTTCTCATAAAATGCACATTACAGTATATATGTCAGTCTCGGAACTCAAATCTGAAGTCAGTTTCTCTCTACCTGCTCTGTATGAGGCGCTACTCTGTACGCAGACGGTCAAAGTGAAATTAAAAGAGTCAAAATTTGGAATTAGCTAAAACTGACTACTAAGGAGAATAAAGAAAAACGAGACAAATACATTTAATTTATGTATCCTCTTACACCGACTAATATTATTTATCAAGATTTTATTTTAATTTTCAAATGATTTGGTATCAATGCTTGATTTGCTGTCTACAAACTTCAACTTTAACTTAGGTAAGAACATGAAAAACTACGAAAGGTTAAAAGCCCTTTCTTTTAGTTCTGACTTTACAGATAGAACTGTACTCACCTATGATACATCTATCCGACGGATGAAGTATTTTAGCACCTTTCCAGAATGTGAGCATAGGCTCTGGATAGCCTGTTACTTCGCAGTAGAATACAGCTGATCCAGCTTCTTCAACTGATGTGGCTTCGGGCTCTTTCAGGAATTCGGGAGAAGTTTCTGCTCTTCGGCTTGCTGCGAAAGAAAAAAAAAATCTTTAAGAATGTTAATTCCAAAACAAGAACAAGAGAAACAAAGGTGTCATAAGGAATGAGCGAAGTGGCCCTGTTTTTGCATTAATTGCGCGGATATCTTATTATTTGACTCCTTTGCGCAAAAGACTGTTCTATTTAATCTGCTTGTTTAATATCAATTTGTTTGTAGTTTATTAGCATGTATGTTTCCCTCGTTGTTTTGTTAGAATTAACATATTTCACTTGATCCACTTTGCCTACATCACGTGATTTCGTTAACGTTGATAAAATTGGTATCATGCATGACCAAGACTCGAACCACGGACCTTCCGCATAATAAACTAATGCTCTTCTAGTTATACCACAACAGCTTGAGCGAAGTGGATGGCTGCCCAGGACCCAACGCGGTCCATGCTACTGCTACTCGAATCTATTTTCAAGATCTGTAAAATGTTATGTCATTTCGTGAAGTTCGCGATATAGATCGTGAGGAACTCGCCGCTTGAATGCTATATTGTCGTAAGTGTCCACCACTTAATATTTCAAGAGAAGGGTTTGAAAAACTGCATAACCACACAGGCATAGTCATTTACAGTAATCACGAAATATACCAAACTAGAACACTATAATTTCTCTACGAGTCGAGACATAAGAACGTGATGATAGAATTACGACAAAAATAGCTGAAAATGTAATACTTTTCGTTACGGCAATACCTTAAAATATTTTGACATTAATTTTGAAATTGAGAAACGTGTGTAAAATTTGACAATTGGGTATAAATTCAATCTATCCTTCATCATTCCAATTATTATAATAATCAATAATTACATAATAATTATATGTATTATAATGATATAATAATCAATACATATCTTTCATTTTTGAAATAATCTTGAAAGATACAGTGAATAAATATTTTAATCGATTTATAGATTCTCAAGCTTTTTTTTTTTTTAATAAGGTGACTAAAAGGGTGACGTAATTATCATTTACATTCGAATAGCAAATCGAAAAAGTACTATACTTTGGTCCCAAAAAATATCCCCACTTGCATTTTTAATATATTTCTTCACATATTTTGAGATAAATCGGCCTTAACGTTATGGAGGTGCTAGTGTTAGTTATTCTAGAAGTAAGTAAGAGATTATTGTTAATTAGAGTTTCTTTTATAGACATCGTTTCACATGGCTAAATCTACAATGAACTGCCTATCACGTGCACAAAATATGGATTATATTTATCATGGATCTTCAGATAGTTTTGTTTGAGCTCAATAACTTTATTTCAACAATGTCTTTGTAGGGCAAAGTGTGTGAAAAGCGATATGCACGCGCCGTGAACGGCGCATTGGGGATTTGGAGGTAGCGCTCCACATTTTCTTGACCTACGGTACGAAGTGAGGTGGAATGGTCACTCCCACGATCGACCACCTTTACCTTCCCAAGGTGCCCAGGATTACCAAGGACAGTCCAGTACTCAATTTGATAGGAGGCTGAGTGCACCTCAGAGCGCCAGGAATGGGAACACTGTGAGAAAAGTCTCCGGGATCTGAACCCGGGCCGCCCGATTCGTAGTCAGACGTGCTACCGTCTGAGCCACGGTGTAGAATAGAAATTAGTACACTTGCATTTGTTTCTAGCTTGTTTGATTATCCGCTAGAAGTGCTGTAATCTGTTTACCCACGTGAGCCGGACATTGTTATTTCTGCGGTCAGATGATTTCATTGTTGCTTCTCCAATAAGTTCTAGACAGCTCTTGCTGCTTTTCTCTATTGTTTCGCAACAATAGCAAGTATGTTACCATGATTTAATATGATGTATATTGCATTTATAAGTCATCAAGAATCTCCAAGGAATCAGGCAGTGAATGCAGAAGAAATATCTACTAACCAAATTGATAGATTCATTTGCATCGATCATAAACAGTTCGGCAATGCGTTAAAAAAAGTGAACAGAATCTAGAATGTTAAGTTTAAGCTATTGACACGGTCGGAAGAAAGAAAACCAGCCTCATAGTGTGCAGCGCAATGGCGGCAAAGCAGGAAAGGAAACTGAGATCAAAGTAGATTGCTTCTACGACGGAACAAAGATTTGGATATAAAATTTTACACCAAAATAGTGCTAAGAGGCCTTTCCGAACAGAACATTACGAAAAGAGAGACCATAAAGAAGTCACGTTTGTCAAAAAAGTACATTCAGTACAGATTAGGCATGTCTGCATATTGGACAACTGAGGATTGGAAGAGTGCCATTTTCTCAGTTGAAAAGAAATTTACTGTGTTTGGTAATTGTGGTGATTTGAAACTGTGAAAGGAGGAGTTGAAGAAGTATTGTGTTGTGGCAGCAAAGTTCAGCTTAAGTGTAATGGTGTGGGAAGGCATATTATCCAAAAGGCGGGGTGAATTATAATTTGCATGGGAACAATCGATAGATTAGCTTACTGTAAAATACTTCAGAAGTGGATTTTGAGTACAGGTTGGACGATTTCAGTGTCCCAAACCTTGGACGATTCATATTTCACGAAGATATTGCCAGTCGTCAACGATGCAGGGTTTTACAGCAGTGTATCTCAGATCTGGTCATTGAGCAGTTACACTGGCACCCGATATGAATCCCATTGAGAATTTGAGGTCAATTATGGTTTTAAAGTCAAAAGTACTTTTCAATACTCTACCAAATTAGAAACAGGAAAACAAGACTGTTCTTGCTGTAAGAATATCTCAAAATCTATGAAGATATTTGAGCTCTTGTACTAAATTAAATGATAGCCTTTGGTATTAACACTGAAAGACGTCGAACAGTAACACCATAGTCATATGAACCGCTGATTGGGAAATTGATAATAAGCACGAGTATCCTTGCTTTGAGATATCTTTTAAAAAACCTTATATCTTCTAAATGTTTCCAACGGCGAATTTTGTTATCGGCTTGAACGAATTGAGATTGCTGTATTAAATCATGGTATCAGTTGCGGATGTAACTTCTGTATATTGTATAAATTTCCTTGTTCCACTTAATTACGAGTACTCCGTCCTCGTTGTTCAGGCGATAACGTGTCGGACTTTGGCAATGGGTGGGCACATGGGTTCAAATATCACGGCCAACATCCTGAACGAGATTTTCCAGGGTTTTCCTCAGTTTTACCACGCGAGTGTCGGTACGACACCTTAAGTAAGGGTCTGGTCGCTACGTTCTCTCCCCTATGTCCTGAACCAAAGATGCCTAAAAATCATAAATGAATTGAATCCAATTCAGTTATAAGTATTTTGTTTTTATATCGCAATAATTTTGTTAAAAATTGATAGTACTTTACTTTCGTAAGAACTATTGCTTTCTAATGTATAGTACAAGAGAGTCTTAGAAATATTTAATTACACAAACAATTTCGGAAATATTTCCCATTTGTTGTGCTGCATTACAGAGCAGTTTCAACATGCTTATATACTCTCTACATCTGAATGACTTACAGTTGCATGTTTCCAATGAAGAAGATTCAGATTGAACCATTGATGTACTTCAGGTGAATAGTGATTGACTTCTAGATACATCTTGTTCCGATAACGAGTGCCACCTGAAACACAGATACTTTTCTGTGTTCCAGTCTATGAACATAATTCAATCGGCCACAGTTTCATAGATACAAGGCTCGGACATTTTTCGTTCTAATATCAATATATTCGTTGATGAAAATACAACGATTTGAATATTTCTATATATATTCGACTAAACTTACTTTTTCACAGTCATAAATTCATATAATAATTAAAATATTAGAACAATTGACATTTCCGCTTTCACCGTCCTTATATATTTTACAACTTGTTTGTATACATAAGATAAAATCCTCTATAACGTTTTGGAATTTCAGCGCTACGGTTTTCCGTTACATAGAAATATAGCATGAAATACTGAGAATTCAATCTCCTACGTCATACAACGAAAATCATCTTCTGATTGGTTTGACGTAATCAATTCGTACTATTTCCGTAGCTATATGCTTCTCCCAATGTTACGTTCCTTATTCAGAAGTATGAAGACGAAAAACCAAGAAAGAGAAAGAACATTCACATCATCACTTAACGAAACAATTAATGTACAAATCTGCACAACACACTTCAATAAGTGAAAACACCAAAACATGTTTTTAATCACAGAAATTGCTCGAAACAATGACAGGAGTCAGTCTTAACTTGCAGTGCTCTTTTTATCGCTAGTTCGTGTCAATTTTGATGTCTTGACAATTTGGCGCAATTGGTTAGCGCACGCACCTTTCAACTTTTTATACTTTCACCTAAGGCTGTTCAAATCCTAACAAAGGCCGTGTTTTATTTTACTTCACGAAACTCAAGAGTAACTTCAATGTAATACTTTCAATTCACATTTTTGTTTCTTACATCCTTTTATTATTATTCTTTTACAATGACATATTAAAACTATTCAATATATTCACTGGCTACAAGTAGTACGTTAAATTGTTAACAGATGGCAGTAACGAGCATTATTAATTCATATGCTTTTAAGTTCTTGAAAAATGCTTCACTAGCATTCATTGTCGGGTGTAAAAGCCCACATCTTTTATTTTACAGAAAAAAATATGTAATTCTTTTACAAATACAAGAGTTCTAAAGAGTTATAAGAAGATATCTTATGATTTAATCATGAAAAAAGAACTGCTATAAATAAGTGTTGAAGCTACCAAAATATATCAACATGTGAAAGAAGTATTAAAAGTAAAAATCAATTTTAAATGAATAAAACGAACTAAATGACGTGTCAAGGCGCACAGAAATGCTATTCACCACTTATACTATTTCTTTCGATCCATTTTTGCTATCTCTTGTTAACAATACTAACAAATCAAATACCATATGTATGTTGATGACAAGCAGTCGGCAGATTGATTACGTCATAACATGGCGGCGCCCGATTAAGCGCAAGACTGAAACTGTTTCGAAACAAGGCTTTATAACTCTTGATAAATACATCACAGAAAGAAAAGAAATTGTTTTCCGTAGTCTACTTTAACAGAAGAATTTTGTATTGCAATAAAAAAAATACTACCGGAAATGTCCATTGTAGAATTTTTTTTGTATTAAATTTGCAAAAGAAATATACTCCGTCCCTTCGAATTGGTGTTACTAAACTATGCCTGGGTTGTGCGTATTGGAATCATTTTGAATGTGCTGGAATCATGTTGTGAAAGAAGTTTAAGAATCGTATAATTTAGCTGAATATAAATTACTTGTACGTAATTACGGTGTAATACGTTTTATGTTGAATTAATTACTACTACGCATCGTGAAGTGAAATTAATAAATATGTATGCTGATCGTATTTGTTGCTTTAGAAATAAACCATAATGGTATAAATTGTAACTGCAGGATGTGAGGTTAAATTATACATATCTGTTGCGTGATACAATGAAAGCCACAATAACACTTATACTAGGTATATTAATATTCATATGTTGTTAACTTTTAATCCACCGCAACACATTTTATCCAGAAAAATCCAATGATCGAAAAATAAGCTGAGTTAAATAATACTGACCTCTAACGGTGAGCTGGAAATCATGCCAGGTAGCACCCTCAGAGTTGAATGCAACACTCGAATATGTTCCTGAGATCTTTGGTTCCGTGTTGTAGATTTCTAGATAATGTGAAGAATCACTTAGGGAATAAAGTTTGTAATTGTCTCCTGGTTCCAGCAAAATGTCGCCATGATACCATGCAACTCCTATAATGAATAATAATTAACGATTTATTGGTTTAAAAAGAAAATTAATTTTATTTTTATATCACTACTCAAAACAAGTTAGAGATGCAATTCTACGAACAATCACAAAGGCTCCGGTCCCTTGATAGCATTTTAGCCACGCAAGTATTATTTTTTTTATCAAGTAGGTTGGCAACACTCACAACTGCAGTGCTTAGATACGGGAAAACGCGCAGTATTTTTCTATTGTGTCGAATAATGTTTATATTAAGTTTGGGGAGATAGGTCTAACTGAATGGAATCAATTTGAATAATTGGTTATTTTTAAAATGGGTTGGTAACACTGAACAATCGCACCAATCAACACGGTTCCGGCGGCTCTGAGCTAGTCTAGCGAAGACCTATCCAACGACATCTCAAGTAACTCTCTACACCTTGTAGTTCCTGAGATTTGATTTCTGGACACAGACGGACGGACGGACACCATGAGCGGGAATAGAAGGTTCCTCTTGCTATAGCTTTGCAGCAAGGGACCTAAAACTGAGATATTCAGTAATACAAAAACTTTTTTTTATATAATGTTGTGTTAGGAAAGACTGTTTACAACGTTTCGGAGACCATCTTCAGATATATTGACGTAATACAAGCATAAGATGAACTTGTTTCTAGATTATGTCTATTAATGTATGAACATATCTAGAAATAACTTCATACCTTATGCTTTAATGATATCAATTCTCCTGAAGACGGAGTCAGATTCGTGTCCGAAATTTTGGAAATAGTCGTAACGATACCTACATAGCATGTCAGCTTGTAACAAGGTTGTCGTTCATTTGTTTTGATGTTGTCGTAGACTTGATATTGTGTTGAACTTTATAAAGAAGCACGAAATAAACTTCCTGAAACAACTGGTTGTCATAATAGCCTGATTCATCCTTGTTGCAACAACCAGATATCCAAGAAACCTTGTTAAACTTGAAACCTAATTGAATTTATTTCGTTGCACCGCCGTTCTCGTCTCAGTGTGCTGAAATCTCATCACGTGCCGTACTTGCTAATCTCCGGCAGCTTCTACCCTTTACCACAGTCATCTCTTGCGAATCTGATGAACTAACTATCAATAGCGCTTGAAAAGTAAAGTAGGTTGGGTGGTTCCGTGTTCTGATGACTACAGCGCCGGATCAGTGTTCCAAAGGTGCTCGGTTCTCATCTAGTTTAAAGTTTTTAAGAAGTGCATTAGTTTCTTCTTCCCTGTCGTGACAAAGCTGTTTCAACCTTGATTCTTGTAAACTAGACTGCTGGATTCAACCTTGTTGGTTTAATTTGTTAAGCTTGCGTAAAGTTGTCACACTTGTCAAAGGAAGCTTGATTCAATATTGAGTCAGGCCAAAATTGCTATGTGGATAATGTTAGACGTATTTACAAAATCAAATATTTAACCTTATGTAAAGTTTAGTTTACTTGCAAACCGGACGTTATGTGTTCGACTACCAGTATAAAGATTTGTTTGTCATTCTTAAAATAAATAAATATAATTAATTTTCAATATCTATAGTATCGTTGTTGACATAGTGAAAAATTTAGTTTACTATAAATAAGGATAACCGCTAGATAAAGTCAACAATCTCGTTTATTTGAATTTTCTTTGAAGTTGTAAAATAATGATAAAACAGAATTAAGGTTAATGTAAAGCAACGATCTCTAACAAAAGATGGCAGCACTACCTCCGTATATGTTTAATGTATTTTTATCGTTGCAAGAAATTTCAATGCTGCTCCTACAAATTCAAGCCTAGAGAGTTCAAACTTTCAGGGAAGAAAGTTCATAACCAATTCAAAAGTTCGATCAATGCCGATTTTTTAGTTTCGTTTTCCTTCATTGTTGAAATCGTTTCATTGTTGTGAATATCGAAACCTGTAACAACGAAGCTATTTCAACAATGAAGAAAAACTAAAATAAAAAATCGGCATTGATCGAACTCTTGAATTGGTTATGAACTTTCTTCCCTGAAAGTTTGAACTCTCCAGGCTTGAATTTGTAGGAGCAGCATTGAAATTTCTTGCAACGATAAAAATACATTAAACATATACGGAGGTAGTGCTGCCATCTTTTGTTGGAGATCGTTGCTTTACATTAACCTTAAGTATCACATATGTGTTCTACTAATCTCCATTGTATAACCTATTTCTCTATTGCATTTACATACATGCTTTTGCTCTGATATAGTACTTATCCCATTTCTCCCTACTTTAAGTTTTTTTTTTATTTAACTACTACTCGTTTATTTGACATGTTTTATACTTACTGATTGGTTTGTTCCCTTGGGCTTTACAGAAAAAGCGAACTGCTTTCCCAGCGTGTATAGTGGTGCTCTCTGGTGGCACGGAGAATTTTAATCCTTTGGGTGGCGGCTTTCTCTTGCCCACTGGGCAAAACTTTGGCACTTTTAGTCCGTCTGCTGTTTTACCAATTCGCGTCCTGTAAATATAAAATTTATACAGACCGTAACTACTTTATTTGTTAAAAAAAAAAAAAAAATGTGAAATATGAAATAGGTCATTTGTTTTACGAAAAACGTCCAAATTTACTGTAATTAAGTAAATGTTGGGATATGTTATTAGTTACCTTTAACTATGGAAAATGCTTTTCTTCAATTAACACACAGCCACCTAAATACAACAAAACCATGAGACAACTACCTGGAAAGCTTGACACACACAACATAGTCTATGGTGTTCCAAGGTACACTATACTCAAGGTACAACAGTCTCCCCTACACTAACACAAGAAAAGAAAAATCTTTGGCATACCGCATAGAGTTAGGAATATAAATAAAGGGAACCTTAGGCTGTTTTGTTGGAGAGGGGAATGAAGCCAAGAGACAGAAGGGATGAGGCATTTCGGCCATATTAACTGGCCCCATATTTAGAGACCCTCTTTTCCGACCTCTTTGAGGTGCACCCATCCTCTTATTGAAAAAGGCAATCCTCACAGTACTCGGTATAAAGAGACTCTAATGAGGCCAAACAAGATGGCTGCCGATGAACCGTAATTTGGCTTCATGTGACGTCATGTATGTTCTCTCTATTTTCTTCCTAACTCTATGAGCGTTAAATTACTTGAAACAGCCAATTAACACACTCTTTTTTTTTCAAATCGAAAACTAAAATAATTTGATTACAGGAATAATTACAATTATACATATCAGTACATTAAAACAGAATCACCTATTAATTAACAGCATTAAGCAACATTAGACGATCCAAGATTGCAAATTCTTGTAGCTTTAACATGTGGTGGTGTGTGCCATGATATGATTACAAGAACACAAATCTAGACTCGTAAGAGGAAAAGACACAAGCAGTATGATCATATGAGTACAAACCTTGGTTTGGGGACAGGTTTTGACGTATTGGATTCCCTACATAAACTATTAAAGCGCCTCTGGTCTACAGCGGCATAATCTTCAGTATATTCGCTATCTTGTTGGCCAAATTCCGTTAACAAATCTCCTAAAAAAAGAAACATTGACTACTATGAACAAAAAGTTATTTTTCCGAAGTCCAACAAAGGGTAAAAGCATGAATTGGTATAACAAGATATTAATTATATAGTAAATATTACATCACAAATAAGAAGTAATGTTTGACCACCGCAGTACATAGTTTAACGAAAAGCACAGCTAAATGTGGATAATGGCATGAAACGGATTACTTATGTATTGGAAAAAATAAACAAAGAATTAGTAGACAGATTGTATTTGAAATGAGATCTAACAGCCTTGACAAAGATTGAAACAGAAAAATACTGATAAAAGAATTAAAAAAAAAGACTATCACTTAATCATAAATCTCAAGACAGCTTCGAATCTGCATAATTCTCATATTTTAATCAATTATTCAGTTCCCTAAGATAGGGTTAGGCTAATCTCAACACAAAAAAGTATCCCTTGTTTCTTTATAATACTTTTCATACACTTTCACAATATTCATATACTTTTAACAAACCAAACCACTAACGTTTTACAGGTAATATCCGAAACTGTCTACAAAAAGAATCATGATTCCTGATATTTGTGATGTCAAAATAGAATGCTCATTTCGTTCACACCACATGTCACCATCTTGTGTAGAACAAACTGGAATCAATAAAACTCACTTAAGGCAGGTCCATTGACCTCTATCTAAGACGATACTGGACTGATCGATACCATTAAAAATTTAATGATTACATGAAGGCAGGAAGCAGAGAGGACAGTTAATCTCGATCGTCCGCTTACTGTCTAATCCAATATGTACCAAATTTTCAGATCTAACTCAGCTTTTTACACTTGTTAGCGCTGTTTGGCCCGTTTTATATTTGCATCATAATTCTTGTAAATAACGTAAATATTATTTATAGCATGCACACTTATATGCACAACCCAGTACGTGCATAACTCAAGGCAAAAAAGGGCCGCACAGCGACAACAAGCGTAAAAACACTGAGTTAGAACTGAAAGTTTGATCCATTTTGAATTAAACGGAAAATGGACAAACGAGTTTACGTGTTTGCTCTGGTGTCTATCTTTCGATACTAATCGATCACTCCAGAATAATTATGTGTAGCTCAATGCGCACATTAAAGAAATTTTTAATCCACAATATTTTGTTAAATCCATTAGACTTCGTCTGATTAGAAATATCCTGGAGTATAAATTCTTCTCACGAGTTTCAGGGAAGTTATATATTGCTTTTATTTTATTTTACGTGAAATTTGAATGTTAATATTTATAAATTGAAAATTCTGATCAATTATCCTCACAAAAATCATCAAGCTAATAGAAAAAGATCTTGCTTTTTTAAAAGATAAATCTAAAACTTTGATTCTTTCTTACCTGACAAGTGAAGATCTAAATTTCGAGCCTCTGTCAAATCATCATCTTTAGGTTCAATCGACTCATCGTCCTCGTCTTCTTCTTCAGTACTGATACTCCTCTCGTCAGGCGAATTATATTCAGACAAATCAGACGTTTCGTCGATGTCCTTATCACCAATTTTCGCTCGGTAATCTTCGCTTGGATTAGGCACTAGCATTGGAACAGGGTCTTGACTAGCATAAGCGTTTTTCTTCAGCCTACGTCGTTGGAACAACCAGTTTTCTTCCCACGTGTCCATTGGAGTCACTAGCGTCGCGGGGTCGTTGGTTTCTTCATCGGTGTCTGAACCTGTCAGAGGTTTAGGAACTGGGACTTAGGGGTTTCATAACATACAAGGAGCATAGTTTTGTTTTCAAGATGCAGACAAAAAGGATGGTACAGCACAGGATGAGAGAGAAAGAAATATAAAGTTATGTTAGTGACATGCATCATGCAGAAAAATTAATTATCAATTAAGCAAATTAAGAACTGGTAAAGCGTATTAAGTGCCCAACTCTAGTAGCCCAAAATCGTTGGACCAACGTTGATTTTAGTTTTGTATGGTTAAAAAGACCGTTGACCCAACGTCGTCGATGTCCACTTTGGTCAATTTTCCACCCAACCATTTCCCATCTGCGTATCAAAGTTCATTCAACGTTTAAGTAGGTTGGAACACTCCAACGAACTGATCAAACGAAAATTTATGGTTTGCCTAACGTGGTAAAACAACCATTTTTCAACGTAACCATTTTGTAACGATTATTCAGCCATGTTCACCATTTTATAACGATTATTCACTATTTTGTAACGATTATTCAGCCATGTTCACCATTTTGTAACGATTATTCAGCCATGTCCACCATTTTGTAACGATTATTCAGCCATGTTCACCATTTTGTAACGATTATTCAGCCATGCTCACCATTTTGTAACGATTATTCAGCCATGTTCACCATTTTGTAACGATTATTCAGTCATGTTCACCATTTTATAACGATTATTCAGCCATGCTCACCATTTTGTAACGATTATTCAGTCATGTTCACCATTTTGTAACGATTATTCAGCCATGCTCACCATTTTGTAACGATTATTCAGCCATGCTCACCATTTTGTAACGATTATTAAGCCATGCTCACCATTTTGTAACGATTATTCAGCCATGTTCACCATTTTGTAACGATTATTCAGCCATGTTCACCATTTTGTAACGATTATTAAGCCATGCACACCATTTTGTAACGATTATTCAGCCATGTTCACCATTTTGTAACGATTATTCAGCCATGTTCACCATTTTGTAACGATTATTCAGCCATGTTCACCATTTTGTAACGATTGTTCAGCCATGTTCACCATTTTGTAACGATTATTCAGTCATGTTCACCATTTTGTAACGGTTATTCAGCCATATTCATCATTTTATAACGATTATTAAGCCATGTTCACCATTTCTCAACGTTGGACCAACCATTTGTCCAACAAGGAATACCGGTATTTTACAGTATAAGCAGAAAAAGAATTAGAAGCATTTTACACCTATACCCTTCTCCAGCAAATCACAACATTCAGTTTTCTACTCTTCCTATTTTCTTAGCATTCTTAGTGTTTTGCAAGAGCTATTTTGGCTTAAAAGAAATCAGGATATGTCGGTTCCTGGACAAAACAACACGCAAATCACCAACAAATGCACAACCACACTGCGTGTACTATATTGGCGCTTTTCATTGGAACAAATCGTGTGCACGGTGGCGCATCAAACTGTCACACCGCTAACCATAAAAAAACAAGAGAGAACATAGAACTGTGGCTTTATTTACAGGCCTTTCTAGAAGCTGAAATACAGTCCTGTGGATACTTGCAACGTTTCTAGCATGCCTCTACACCTATTATCATAAACATTCCCAGATATGGCACTTAACACCCTTTACTATCGACCTTCCTCAATCAAGCATGTGAGTTGATTAGTAACGAAATATAAAGTTAAATGAGTACTTTAAATGTACCTGAGAGCTAGAAGCGTGTAAGTCCAATTTTGGCCAAAAACATGATAAATGCAGTTTTATATAGTATTCGCAAGGTCTTCTTAAATAATTGTTGCTCGATTCTTGTTATAAACATGTTCAGAATGAAAATAAGTAAGTCTACTATGTAGTTTGTCCATTAGTTTCTTTATGAAAGGAAGCAGAGTTTTTCTGTTTTCTGGAAAACAAGGACTTTTGACTTACGCGTTTCTAGCTCTCAGATACTACGATACTACGAGAAAGTTACTCGATCATTTTCCAACCTGTAATTAATCACGCTTTCAGTTTATTAAATGCTGTTTTTCACTTTTAATTCAAGATAGATAATTGAAATGAAAACAGAAAAATGAATTAAAATTATATATAAAAAAACAGAAAAATGAATTAAAATTATATAAAAAAAACAGAAAAATTAATTAAAAACATATTTAAAAAAACAGACAAACTGATTTAAAATAATTCCCTGTTAACTTGGCACTTGTATTCAGGTTACTTTCACATGCAATGCTGTCGTTAGATGTAATTATTTTCTGAACCCTGAGGCCATGCATTTGGAAGAAATGTATTAGAGTCCATGAAACTTTGCTAAAATATAAAGCGTATGGTTATATTTTTTTTTAAAAAGTGACGCTTGAATTAATTAATGATGATTTAACATGTATATATATTAGTTTTTACCTAATACCGTATTTTCAACCTTTTTGATGGATCGGCTCCGTTTCTGTTACATTATATTCATGCCGCCCCCTGAAGTTTTAGGCGTGCTTTAGGAATCGTCTTCGGATGAACTTTAATTTAAAAATGCCTATTCTTTTTTCTTCACTTCACCCCAAAGATTTCTTTTTCTGACTATTTCTTGTCTATGATGCATGAGACAAGCTACACAATATTTTGCTCCTTCGCTCGCGAGAGGGAAAAATTTGCTCCAATATCACATCCACAAGTTGAAACTCATTGTTATTCTGAGATTAAGTAATTAACTGTATTAACTGAAAAATTACCCAACAACGAAAAATCTGTACGCAGACATTTCCATAAAACTTATGAAGGTAGGAATATAAAAAATAATGATCTTTATATGTAGTAACGTTCCTTTACTGTGTCATGTGAAAACTTCTCTATAGATCAACGTGCCACTGAACAGCGCAGCATTTGAAAGGTTCTTCAGAGCAGTGATGGAAATGGGAAGGGGAGAAAGCAGAAAATCGCCTTTCCTTCAGTAAATTAAAATTTGTGTCGAACGGGAACGTGGCGGATATCAAACTCCGACAGTGAATCAACTGCTGTATATGTTTCCGAGACGCGGCTAAATGATCCTTTGTTACCACTTGTTGAAATTCTTTGGAAGCTTAAAACTCCAAGAAATATAGTAAATATTACTTCACATGGAGCAGGGGAATAAGTGACAGTTCAACAATGATTAGTCGTCGGATACTTCTATCTCATCGACTCATTGGTATGGAGAGGGCAGAGAACCTCCAGCTCTGAATCGTTCCCGCAGAAAATATGCGGAACGCTCTCTCACTTCACCTTCTGAACATACACTTACAGGTCTATGCTAGAAAGTGGCCAGAAATCTACTCTTCCTGCTTCTTGGAACGAACAGAATTTGAATTTTTATTTATGGCCTTTAGGCATCTCAGGCTCACGCTGGAATACGGAGAAGGAAAGGATAGTGGAAGGTAATCCGCTAGGACCTAGTTTGTAGATATCTTCCCAGAATTTGCTTGGTGTGACTCAGAAAAACTCTTGAAAATCCTCAGCTATGATGGGCGGTCGAAGAGGTCGTTCTCAGGACCAAGTCAATGGTCTACTAATGTAGCTACGGCCAGTCGGTAGGAACGAATAGAAAATCAGAACGTTTCAGAACAAATAGACAATCTGAAAAAATGAAACATGTTCAGCTATTTATAAAGAATGAACTTTAATTCGCTGAAAATTAGAAGTTGCCATTTTTTTTTTTTTTGAATCTTAAGTTTCCATGGGAATTTTTTCTGCGTTCCCTTAGATTTTTTTTTCAATCCTTAATTCCCTCGAGGAAAAAGATTTCTGTGTTCTCCTTACCATATTTTTGTAATCATCACTTCTCCGGGAAAATTCTCTGTCCCCCCTTATCATTTTCTTTTGCGATCCGCAGTTCCGTGGGGAAAAATTTTCTATATTCCCTTTACCCTTTTTTTTTCAATATACAGTTCGCATGGAGAAAAAAAATCTCCGTTCCTCAAATAAAAAAAAAAGTATTCATTTCAAGCACTACCTAAAAAGAGTACGAAGAGCACAATGTATACAGAGTGTCCATCAATATCATAAACGCCAAACAGTGTTCCTTACACTTACCATCAACAATATCCATTCCAAGCTCAGGGAATGGAACTTTATGGCTCTCAATGAAGTTAAGGCCTGAGAAGTAATAGTCGAGGTCTGTGTTCTGACTCTCCTCCTCAACTATGCTCTTCCTCACAGCTGGCTCTTCAGGAAGTTCGGCGTCATCTTCTGGAGCGTCTTCCGTTGTCGTTACCTCCTCTATCCTTTCTTCAATCTGATAAAGATATAATTAAAGATTCATATCAATGTGCGTAATTAGTTAGGCGATCTACCTATGTACCACAACAATAGGAATCATTATAAATGTCGTTAGAAGGCTATGTAGTCACACAGTTTGTCACTGAATAATGGTTTGATGATATACAACATGGTGGCGTAAAATTATTATTGTAAACGGAATACTAAATGTAATCAGATCGTCTAACATGAAGAACCCTGATAATTATGATGTATTATTAGTGTATACTTTGTGTTATATTCTGAAGTATATTTAGAGACTTGCCCGTAATGTTTTGATATAGTTAACCCCGGAAAACAACATATTGTAAAAATTGTAAAAACACCTAACTCCAAAATATCTATTTTGAGATTTTTGCACTAAAATATTGGTGACAATCTCCCACTGGACTTTGAAGGTCCACAAAAAGACATTTAACGCAAAAATCAAGAATTTCAAACCATCTCTTTCATATAATCAATGGAAAACTTATGTTTTTTTTCTCTCCTGTAAAATGGCCAAAACGGAGTTACGTGGTTTTACAATTAAAGTGACGATATGAGGAACAATGTGTATACAATAATACTTGCATCTATTTGAGTCCACGATATACTTGGAATGTGTTTAGTACATGTAAGAAGGCACAACTATGCACAGTACGTAGTGTCTTTAATATGTGACTCCAGTATTTACGAGAAAAAGACGTTGCTTTTTGGTACCTTAAGTGATTTTTTTTTCATTATATGGTATTAAGGATAAATATAAGCTACATAGAACTGGCAGTCAGCTATTTTAAATTGTAAATCCTATGTCACTTACTATAATGTGAAAACTCCAGTAGCGATCATGAGATAGTTGTGTGCATTCACTGCCCATATGCGCCATGTTAAGCGACGCACATATTGCGGAGAGAAAGAAAAAGCAATGCATGGATCACTGAATAACCTCCTTCAATGACTAGTTTACGTTCGTACGCAATGTATTCTAACAGCCGTGAAGAATTTCAAGGCCATTGTTTGGAGACACCGATAGCAGTTTGATTCAAACTTTTTTGCGATCTTGTCATGGTGGCAACTCTAAAAGCTTGCATCAAATTTGTCATGGCAAGTCCCCAAGTTTAAAGCTTGAATCATACTACCTGACTAACTTACGAGATGAAGTGTGCTACAACAAGTGTAAAACAGGCTTGCCATGATACTAGCGGCCAATCAACACTAATCTACATCCGGCTTGAAGCGAATTTACAATATCAAGTCAGCACAGTCTATTTCATATTGTTTTCAAGCTTGTTACAAGCTTGCGTGCTATGTGGAGGAATTTGACGGTCCTCATGGCAACGAAGATTTGTGACGTCATGCCTTAGGTAATCTATTCAATAGCTGATTCGGATTAATAATACAAAGTACAGTGCCTCCCTGAAGACATGGAGCGCTTTTAAAAGACCATAACGTCGCAACAAAATATGCTGTTCTGTGTGCAGAGACGCGGACCTACACCCGGCCACATTTTCTTCTTTATAAAATCGCACAGTACTAGTAATAGTTTTAATTTCATATCAAAGGATTAATATAAGTATGCGTCAACGATAATTATTTTAAAAAAAGGCTTAAATAATTCTGTATTGATTTTAAGAATACACAATAGAAACTAACTTACCGTAAAAGACAAAGGGTCAGTCTTGATTCCACTGGATTCGCTCCATGATCTTTCGTCTTCTGGAGATGCCATGTCCAAACTGGAGACATCTCGACTTTCGGATTCGTCTTCGTCGTCCAAACTAGACTGGATGCCAACTTCTACTCGATCTAGAAAAATAATATATATATATACATTAAATTTTTTAAAGAAATGAAGTATAACTTGAAATCAGTATGTATTATTTTGTAATTGATAAAAGAGAGAATTCGCGCGTTCGCAAGAAAAATGTCACGACTTCAAATATTTTGAATTTTTGTTTTTGGCTCAATAGAGAACCAATCAAGCTCCTTCTTTGACAAAAATGCCACAAGTCTATCTACATCGGTGGCCGCTAGGTAGCATAAGTGTTCGACGGATGTTGTACATACCTTCTGAAGTAAGACGTCACTTTTTTTCCTTCACCTGTAACATTATACTTTTTTTTTTTTTTTTGAGTTGTAACACTTTCCTTGCAAACGAATGATATGAACTCCTGGAGAGATCATAAGATCATAACACAAACTTTGCACAGGAATTTTAAACGCTTTCATGCGATTACGGATTACTTCACTTCATTCACTTCTTTCGATCGCAAATTAGTGCGATTACGGGACCTATTCAATACTCGTAGAAGAAAATTTTTCCACGATGTAACGTTTACAGAACTAAACATGTTGCCTCGCATGTGATGCTATTCAAGTTTTCCAATGATATTAGAATTAGAGGATAGGCCAAAGTATAAAAGCTGAATCTTACCATCATAACGTCAATTCGACATCTTGGTGTGTACACCACCCAGAAGTTAGGAGACTGTAAAGATTTACAGTGAAAGTTAATTCGATGGACGTATGGTATATTGGTTTCCAATCTCAACATATTAACATGATGAATACCATACTTCCTTTACTTTCAGGGATTAGCGGATCATTTCCACTTTATATCTTTACCAGTCTCCTAAATCCTGATTGGGCAGACCAAGATGTCGGAATGGCGTTCTGACGTGCGAATTCAGATATTTTTTAGTTTTGGCCTATCCTCTAATTGTAACATCCTTGGAAAACTTCAATGATGTCACGCCTGATGCAATCTGTTAGGCCGACTTTTGATGCACGCGCCAGCAGCATGCTTCGCTAGAGATTTACCTAAGTTACCAATTGAAGCACGCATTTAAGTATTTCTATTGACTTTACATAGAAATCACAGGCAGATCACGTGGCGTGCGCGTACATGAAAAGCCGGCCTTAGTTGTATAAACGTTGGCTACGATGTACACGGTAAAAATTTATATAGAAAATGAGTTATTACCATTGAACTCTACTGAATGATGCTGGAACACTCGATTAGTATCTGAACCCAGAAGCATTTAACCTTGTTTGTCCATTTTTCGGTTTAATCCAAAATGGACTAAACTTCTGCCCTTGTAATCCAGGTTTCACATCTGTTATAGCTGTGTGGTCCATTTTTCATTGTTTTAATCCTTGCGTTAAATGTATATCAAATTGTGCATATAATATTCATGTTATTCGTACGACGTAAATAAAAAAGGGCCATATAGCGACAAAATGAGATCTGAAAGTTTGGCCCCCTTTGGATTAAACTGAATGTGGGTTTCCGTTTCCTCATGTGCCTGGCTTCACATACCAACTTGCTCTGCAATGCAAGCGAGCACTCGCAGAACGGTAAATTAGAGGTAACTTATTATTAGCCTTTGGAATTATTTTCGTATTTGATTAATCTGTATATAAAGAATTACGATAAAATCAAGTATCTACAGAGACGTTGATTTGAATTCCGCCACTGTGTAGGTTTAAAGGAAAATAACGCCGATGTTAGAATTGCAGCTATCTGATGTTATTAGCTAGATAAACTTGATACTTCAATGAGGGTACATTGCTTATTATTGCTGTGAAATATAAGAGTAGAACCAGTGTTCAATTTGTTATAAATTACAAAGGGGGGATACTATAGCTAGTGGTTGTTGGTAAGTTCCAACCTACTACCTGTTTGGATAGAAATACAAAGGTTTAATCCCTGGTTGGGATAATATTCGGAATCAACTACCGGGGATAAAATCCTCACGCACCAGGGAAAATCCCGGCATCCCCCCCCCCCCCCGACAAATCGAACACTGTGTAGAACTACGGAATAATATACATTATGTCCGAGCAAACTTGAAGGTTATATGAGGCCTTTAGAACCACAGTACTGTAAGTGATATTTCCAAATTAAAAAAAAGTTAATTTTATACACATAACGAAAAATATATGGCATAACATACTCAGATTTTGCTAAAAAACGCACTAAAGTCCAATATGTCTTCGTACAAAGTGAGAATATTTTGTCACGTATAGTTCGATAATATATAAAAATATGAACTTCCAACCTTTTACCTGAAAATTTCAATTAGATCACTCTGGTTCTAAGCCTCATATCAAGGGCTTAGAGACAGAGGGGCGCAAACTTTCCTCCCCTTAAAAGTCAGAGGGATGTATCTTAAATATAAATGAATTAAGTTACATCACTTTGTTGCTTATCCTATGAGGCAGAGGGGTGTATTTTTCCCCTCTCTTGCTCAAAATATTATTTTTCCACTTACGTCCCTCTGATTCTAACGGGAAGGAAATTTTGCGCCACTCTGCCTCTAACAAGTAAACCTATTTGATGGTTCAAACTCCAAACTTGGTAGAGGAGTAGGTACATCAGCAAATCACCAAAAAGCATGATTAAAAGTGCCTTCGTCCATAAAGGTGGGCGCAGCAGCCAAACGCTTGATTCATCAGAGTAAGTACTTATTGTGTGATCTAAGTCGCAAAAACAGACGATTACTTGTAAAATGCTTGAACAATGGAAAACATATACACATGAATGGATATCGGGTCAATGCTCTATCGTTTAGACAGTACGTTTGTCATGGACGCCATCTTGAAGTCGGCCATCTTGAATCTTGCTATTTTTTTTTTTAATCAGAAGGAGGTTACGTAACATATCAATCTGGGTTAGAATTTTGCTAGAAGTACATTGATGAAGTCAGTTTTGGCATAAATGTATGATTGAGAGAGATAATGACTTGTGACATTACTACGATTGTGTAGTTGATTGAAAAGTCTGAAAAATACTCTGTTCTTGAAATAGGGTAAGAAATAAAGACCAAATGCACAAGTAATGAGTATTAGGCTCATTACTTGTGCGTTAGGTTGTAATTTCTTACACTGTTTCAAGAAGTTGCAGACTTTTCAATCAGCTACGCATACCTAATGTCACATCTTATTATTTCTCTCAAAATATATATTTATGGGAAAACTGACTTCGCCAATGTATTTCTGGTAAAATTCAAGAACAGATTGATATGTTACGTAATCCCCCTTCTGATTTAAAAAAATCGAGCGAGATTCAAGATGGCGGGCATGACAAAAGTACTCTCTAAACGATAGAACATTAACCCGGTGTCCATTCATGTGTATTTGTTTTCGACTGTTTCAAGCATTTTACAAATAATCGTGTTGTTCTTTTTTTTTTTCGACTTAGATCACACTACAAGTACTTGTTCTTATGAAACAAACATTTGGCAACTGCACCCATCTTTATGGACGAAAGCATTTTTAATCATACTTTCTGGTGTTTTCCTGATGTACCCTACTCCTCTACCAAGTTTGGCCGAAAAAAGCAGCTTGAATCATCGATTGGTTTATTTGTAAGACTTCGATTGTGAGTTTATGAGCACCTTAAGGATGTCAGTTTACTATGTGGAGCGCTATTGATGTGTTTAGATATACATTAAAATACAATCAATCCAGTCTATAGAGAAAATGAAACCACCGAAAGTATAATAGGATGTCCATAGGTTATCCTTCTGGAATATTAGTTTTTAATATCCCATTAGGATATCCCTAAGATATCCAGTGAACATCCAAACATAGGATGAATGTGAACGAGATCTAAACTAGATATTCCTATCGATCCAGTCTATAGACAGATTGAAATTACCCAAAGTGTAACAGGGTTATGGCATTTAACTAAGAGATCTACGTACTAGGCAGAAATTCTCTTATCTAGCTTGTGTTTAACTTATTATTATTTCTGCATACACTGTATATACTGACAACTTACTTAGGAATTTTGGAAGGTCGTCTATCCTTGTTCCCATGTACGTGTCCATATTGGCGCGTAAATTGTCTAATACATTCCTGTTGCTGTCCATTGTCGAATCGGGATCTTTCTGAAACCTTTCGATCACCTGCAACCATAAACAAAATAGATAAAAAAAAAATGAACAAACATAAGGAATACATTTGTGTTAAAACATGATACATGAGTGTGCAAGCTACTGGTAAGTTTATGAAGTAACTCTACGACCCTAACCTTAAATGTATTATTTGTTATAACAAATAAAATCAGAGTTACTGATAGTGAAAAGATCTCGCTTCCTTAATTTAGAGACGTAAAACTTAGCAGTAGTGGTAACAAAAAATAACTAGAAGAAAATTAGGCAGAATTAACTTTAATAAATAGAGGAACGAGACAGGAATATTGTACCACATTCACTTTAATATGTATTTAAGACACTGCAAAGAGAAATCGCAATATAGATGGAGAAATAATAATAAAATATATTATTTTCAATGCTGAAATATCAATTAATAAGATATTGAATGATCTAGGAAGAAGCTGTAAAAAAAAAAAGAACTTTATTCGGGCCGATGAACAAAGAGTTAAAGCAGTGATTTTAAATCCAAGTTCTTTTTGTTAAATATTGGTTTGAATTTTGTAATGTAATATTTCCTACATCAGACTCGTTTCCTACCTTTGCATTCATAGTTTCCTGGCAGAGAATAATATAGTCGTAAAGTTAAAAAATAATAATAAAAAAAAACTATTTAAAGACATACTTTCCCTTCAACGATTCGTACTAAAAAGTAAAAAAAAATAAATGTTTATGCATGACTAAAAACAAAGCCATAGGGCGCTCTATCATATATAGTAACTTTATAAGTTCTTGAATTGGCGCGCACCAGGTTTTTCTTTTTAGTCATGCATAAACACTTTTTTTTTTACTTTTTAGTACAAATTGTTTAAGAAAAAGGTATATCTTAAAAAGTTTTTTTATTATTTTTTTCGAGTTATTTCGCTGTTTGGATACTTTTTCTCAATCTACTGTCTTGTGACGCAAATTCTAAAGTGTTCTGCAACTTGTCAAACGACAGATCGTTGCAGGGTAGTATTTATTTTAGGATAAAGAAGTCCAT
>JAGDQP010005986.1:49135-74942 GCA_022664845.1 Lepisma saccharinum
GTGCAAAATTTTATCATTGTATGACGTTGGGAAATGAGTTAAATTAACGTTGCAAGATTTGAGGACACCACGAATCATTGTGAACTAAAGAAAATAATGTAGAAATGACTGATTATTTACCTGAAATATTACCAGCACTAGTGAAACTATTCATTCGATCCATCCATATGAACAACGTTGCAATTGGTATACGTGGCGAACACAATCATTAGAAAAGAAACATGGACATTTCTATCTCGTTACTCATGAATTCTGTAAGGCAGCCATATTAATTCTGTAAGAAATTGTACGTCTTCTTTTGCGATATTTATCCTCTTGAGCTGATTTGTGTGCCCCTCCCAACCTCTGTTTGTCTGTCATGTGTTCTCTAGTGAGAATGTATAGATATGAAAAGCTCACTAAAATTATCTCAACTTAAACTTTAAACAAATTATATTTCTTGTACACTTTGAGCCAGATACGAACAATATTTTAATCCCGAATGAATAATCGAGCTCTACGTAACGACACTGGAGTAACAATGTCGAAAGATAGAAGCCAGAACAAATATTTAAACTCGTTTGTCCGCTTCCAGTCTAATCCCATGTGGACCAAATTTTCAGGTCTAACTTTTGTTTTATACGCTTCTTCTCGCTGTGTGGCCCGTTTTCTTTTCAATTACTTAAGTCTTAATTCCTGAGTTATTCATATAATAATATACCCTACCCTGTATTTATGATAGAAAATACTGCAAATAATATTTATGTTTTTAGCCAGAATTAGGACATAAATCCAAAACGGGTCACACAGCGATATCAAGTGTAACAAACTGAGGTAGAACATAAAATTTTGTCCATATAGGTTCAGACTGGAAGTGGACAAACGAGATTAAGTGTTCTCTCCGCTACCTGGCTTCATATATTCATGAAACTTTATATGGCACCGATCAGTCCAATATCGCTTTTAGATATAGGTCATTCGAATTCACTTAATCCACGAGTTAGTGTACGAGTCATAGATAAAATAATTATAGATAGTGAATTCCCGTTACTTCAATTTCTGTCATGCCATCTGGTGTCAGTCCAGCTGTACTAAGAATTAAACTTTATGCTAGTAAGTCATGCACAATATCTACGGTTTTACAGGAAACTATCGCGGAGGTGCTGAGCTTGCACTCCATGTGTTTCTCGGTTTTTAAATCGAATGTTAGGAACAACCATCGCATGCGATCATTATTTTCTTCCTAGTTCAACTGCACTGCCACCAGGTAGCGGGAAAGAAAAGAAGAGAACGGGATTTGCCATCAATAATTATTTTATCTATGTCTCGTAGATTCACTCGTGAAATTTTCAGTTCTAACTCAGTTTTTCACGTTTATTATCGTTGTGCGGTCCATTTCTTTTTTTAAATTTGCATCTTAATCTTGCAAATAACGTAAATATTATTTACAGGATGTACTGGTATGTGTACTTGAGCCGGCCGTGTGGCCGAGCGGTCTGTGACGGTAGTCCATCGGCTCGAAGGTCCCGGGTTCGAGTCCCGGCAGGGGCATGGGTGTGGATTTTAACAGCTAAAGGTGAATGACGAGCCGAATTCCAAAGTTACTAGACTGGCCCATATAAAAATAATAAAGTTTTTCCGATACTTGAATAACTCAATAATAAATAGGAATATATACGTTTAATAAACGGGCCGCACAGCAAAAACAAGCGTGGAAAATTGAGTTAGAACAGAAAGTTAGACCCATTTTGAATTAAACGGAGAAAGGACGAACGAGGTTTTTACTTTGGTGCCTATCATTTGATTCTAATCGAGCACTCCAGTATCGTTACATACAGGTCAATGAATTTAACTTAATATTATGATACAATGTTTTGTGCAACTGGCTCTTTGTCGATTAGCCTTGTTCTTTACCAAAACCCACAAAAACAGTCTACTATTCACATGAAATTTTAAGATTTGAACCATTCTTATTTTGTGTATAATAAATAAACTAACTCATGAACTAAATTATTTGAAGGCACTGAAATGCGTGTTATTGTCGATTTGTAGCGTGCTATATTTATTCCTTTCGTATGATTTGCAGCAAATATACGAATTTTCATGCCTATCATCTAAATGATTTTTTTTTTAATCTCAAGCTTTTGCAGAATATTGTCCTTAATGTGTTTCCACTAACCAATAAGCCTTGCCGTCATCGCCAGATAAAAAAAAAAATCTTTATGTATTTGGCCTTGGCCCGCATACTTAACACGAAAAACGTACCGCAAAGCGAAATGGCCCTCTTGTACACCAGACAGAGCCTACTTACAAATCCGCGTGTGAGTGTGTGACGTTTTAGCTTTTACTAATATGAAGATGTTTGTATGATTGTGGTGATTTGCACGAATCTGTGCTAAAAAAGAAAAGAAAAAGAAAAAACTAAAATCGCATTTCCACAAATTTAAAAGAAAGGAACCAGAAGATAATATCATTTGTCATTGCAAAGAAATGTTGAGTGTTTGGAACTGCTGAAGCATATGATTAACTAAAATATGTCAGAAGACAGACCCATGAAAGGTACATCACGATGATATACTGTTTAATTCTCCCCTCCCCCTGCCGTTTATTCCCTCTGGCCAATGAGAAAGTAGTACATGTTCCTCCTTTTAATTCTGCGCCCAGAAAAGGAAACGAAAATTAATGTTTGCCCATCCAAGAGAGAAGGACAGAGAAAGAAAGAAACTATGCCATCATGTGTCCATCAAACAGCCTGAGTGAAAGATACCGAAAGACAATAAATTAATTCAATTCAATGTCTCCATCAAAGTCAGCGAATTGAAACATCTGTTGCAAATATACTATGTCCGTCTTTATAAGCCTCGTTTGTAGAACTAACAGTGTGCCTCAAACATGACGTCATTGATGTCTCCAAGGATGTTAGAATTAGAGCGGCAAAATAATAATAATAATAAAACAATCCGAACGTCAGTCCGCCATTTTGGTGTACGGAGATGAAGAAGAGTTATATAAACTGCCACCAAACAGTTCGTTGGATTTACGGTTTTCAACCCCGACAGATTAATATGCTGAATGCTTACGTTCAGGGATTGGCTAATCCAGTAATTGAGCTATTTGGTGGCCCTTGGCTATTGACTCTCTTAACTATATCCTGTGGTCCTTAGGTAACTTATTATTTCAGACCTCTCATCAGGTCACTATTTTAACTCAACTTTTCAAGCGATGGTCACTAAAAGTCTCCTAATGCTATAAAACGACCATTGAAGTCACTTTTATTAAAATTAATCAAAATGATTTGTAAATTTTAAAAAAAAGTACTTTGAAATAAGTCAAATAATGTGGACTACTTGAAGATTATGAGTGAAGTAATCAATCAATCATAATTAATTAAGTTTGAATATTTTAAAATTAAGTTTTTGTTTGTCTATTCCTTATGTATCGATAAGCTAAAAATATGATATTTTCGTGTTTTTTTTTTCAACTTGTTTTGTACATCATTTAACAAAATACGTTCTTTACTTTACATTAAAAAGTTAATGTAACTAGGTGTGGGACAAGGAAATGAATACTTGTTCCTATTCAAAGCTAAATTGAATGTGAGAAAAAGAAATACATGTAAGTAGCTATATTACAAAATAACATAGGCAACTGTGGTTCCTGCTCTTGCCCAGTTCATTATTTATACAGCGCTTGTAACCCAATTTATTATTCAGGAATATTACGAAAAAAATAAGAATATGAGACAATTTACAAATCGATTTTTGTTCGTTTTTTAACAATAAAAATAATTATTAAAAAACTTTTTAAAAGCCTGCTTCTCTTTTATAAAAATAAAAAACTCGTACCAAAAAGTAAATTATTTCAAAGAAATTCTATTTATGCAGGACTAAAAAGAAAAGCACGTGGTGCGGCATGTCTCCCCTTTTCTCCATAATTTTTTTATTTACCAAGAAAATGTTTCGTTTTTGGAAATAAATATTTCTTGCTTATTAGTTGTTGTTTTTTTTTTAGAAAAAAAAATAATTGAAAAATAAATTGATGCTCTTAAAACCAAAACGGCGGTGTAAGCCATAGCTTCTCCAAAATCGTTTCGCCACAGCACAAGAATTTTACGTGCTGCCTACCTGTGGTATAAATCTTATATCGGGATAGCGTCAACATCCAACAGAAATACTAAAAACTAATTTTAGTGTATTCCATTAATTGCTGATGGCTGGAACTTTTAATTAAATTTTTAAAAAAAATGAAACTTATGTAGCTTCGATCAAAATACAAGATGTTAGAAAATTATTAATCAGATTTCAAGTGAGTTTAGTGCTGCATTGATCAAACAAGATATTGAATTTGCATACGCCAAACGAAAGGGGAATCGTAAAATTGCCACCAACATGGAACAAAATCTCATTGGTAGGAAGAATGTTTGCCATTACCTGATCGAGATTCCCCCTCGCTGTTGAATTAGTTGAAGTGGACTCTATGACTCGTTGTTCTACGGTGGCCTCCTAGGTCACCTGACCTAACACCGTGTATTTTTATTCCTCTGAGGATACATCAAGGATGTTGGGTACGTGCCAGCGTTACCAATAACTCGAGATGAACTCAAATTACATTGTTATTGCCTTTAAGTTAATGACAATCAGCATAATGGAGCAACTATGTCAGGAATTTGATTACTACCTTTTATTATTTGTTCTTATCACTAAAGGAATCGGAATATCTTGATATCCCTTCCACTTTGATAACATAGAGTTCACAGCTATAGTTGGTAATATTGGGTGACCCATCACCCCATTACTTTTATCTGCCCATAACACCACTAAAATTAATTTATTTTAAATTACTGCAATTTATACAACATATTTGGATGTAATTCAATGTATTAATGGAAGAGATAATTCTACACTTAAAAAACTGAGGATGTAAATAATATAAAAGTTGGTTTGGAAGAGCACCTGAGCGCAACTGACGTAAATTTAATTTCTCGTTCACTCCAAGTTCACTGATTTCACTTGTAACATTTTGTTTTCTCTTGTTTCCTGACTTGATTAAAAGCAATGGATGCACGATTGTTTATTTGAGACTCTTTCGCTCCGCTGTAGGTGATCGGATCCATGAACTTTAATTAGGAAAACATAGTGGATACTTCTTTCGTTTTTTTTAAAGGCTTTTGCACATGCAAGATTTTCGTAAGTTGCAATCCCAGTTCCTTCAAAAAGAGCTGTCTACAAAATTTTCTTGACGTTATTCATCAGATGTTTCATCTTCAATTTTCGATTCAACTTCACTGTTCATTTCAATACGACCTTTTTCTTCAGTAGACGATGTGTCTGCTTCATTTAAGATTTTATTACTGATGTCAGCAAAGTGATCCGCTATTATACAAAATAGGAGCCATTACAAAGACAAACAGCTACAACAAACTTTTTCATTTTTTTTCTGGCAAAAGTGAAAAGTAACTGGGGTGACTTGCCACTCCAGAATTTCTCACAAATCAAGTTACTTACGCACTGTGTGCAGCCAAACTGGCTTGAATGACTAATGGTACTGTGTTAGAAAAATAGCAGAGTTGCCAAGTCAGGAAATTTATTGCTATTCCGTGTAATGTCCAAACAGAATGCAACGCTAGGGTGACTAATCACCCTTGTTGCAATTCTAAGATTAACTATATCTAAACGAATGTGTAAATAATCATCCTCTCCGTGTAAATTTCACATGTAAGGATCAATCATTTTGGAACACCCTAGACAATGAAATAAGTAGAATAAAGGATTTTCATTAAAAGAAAAATCTTTTTGTGGAAAATATCTTAATCACAGGGGGAAAAAAATTGAGAGACTTTTCATCTGGTAAAATAGATTTCCAACGTTACTCAATGATAAACTTTTGAGAGCTTTTCATTGCCAGAAGGAATTACGTACACGATATTAAAGGACAAGCAAAAGGGGTCATCGGTCAGCAACCCTTTAACACGTTTGTGCAACGACGTCATAACTCACAGACGGAAGAAAATTCCTGTCCGCACACGGAACTGGTATTAAAAGATCGCTTCACGCCCTCTTGTCAACTTCATAACATACCATCCACTTCCTTTAGTTTTTTTTTTTTATCCTCCAGTCCTCCACATCCCGCACCGCCGCGTATGCGACACTAGGAATGTCGCCTAATATGGCCCAGCCTATTCTCTCTCTCTCTCTCTCTCTCTCTCTCTTTATTTCAATACATACCATGTCGTTCGATTTTTCTTATGTGGACCAATGAACGGGAACAAGGCAAGTGGAATGACAATTTGTTCACAGCACAAAGAGTATTAACCCGTTGGAGGATACGAAAAGGAAAAAGAAAAATCCAAATCACTTCGGCAAAAATTTTAGAGTGGTCATTGTCTTTGTTTGATCATAGCTGTCTTCTTTATTTGTTTCTGAGGTCAGGTCTTGGTTTAATCCCCAATTGTGCACTTTCTTTTCTTTAAGATAGGAGCAATCCATATTAGTCAGAATTTGACTTTTAAAATAAAATAAGTAAATTTGTATTTGTATAAACACAAGAGTCCTTCTTTACATTTTAAAAACATCTTCTGAACCCTTTAAATCAATCAAATGTTCAACACTTCCTGTACACTTTCGTACTTCCGGTCATTATATGAACACATTTTAAAATGCATGATTCTAATGGTGGGTCCACACTAAGCCAAATTTTCTGTGCGTAAATATATTGGCGAGGACTGTCTCAGAACGGCTAAATCTTCGGTCTTTTCTTTGTTACTCTGAATTTTGAAAACAGATAACGAGACAAAGAGAATATATATGTTCGTTATTACTTATTGCACAAATTAGTTGGCACAATGCATTACAATACGTTTAAACACAAAAACATCTAAAAGACGAGAAATGATTTATATATGCTGTTTCAATCAATATAGAATGTTACTGCTTTCACTTGTTATAGGACTGCCAGATACTGGGAGTTATTGCGTTCATAGTATATTCAAATTCAACCAGCGTTTAAATATGTACTCAGACAGTATGAAATATTTTCGGTACATTTAAAAAAAATCGTTATTTCCTACACCGTCTCTTTCTTCTTTTGGGTGGGGGTGGTAGTGGTGGTCGTGGTGATTGAAAAAAAATGTTTTCTTTTATACGGGGGCAAGACTTTTAGCGTCAGGAGGGTATTTTGTAAAGGTTTCCATCAATGTCATATTTGAAAACAATATAATTCCCAAATATTTTCCAGTACTGCTTCAGTGTGCTTGGACAATACAGTCACATGTTTTATCAACACGTATATTCACACTTTTCATAAATCTATGTTTAACATCATTAGGCCATTTTGAACAGAATTTCGAGATTAACCCCAAAAAGCTAATGAACGTAATTTTAGTTGTCACTATCTGGCAACACTGTGAACAGTGACAGCAGTAACTGGGAAACTGTTTGAGACGGCATATACTAATAATTTCTGCTCTTTTTAGATTTTTTAAAAATTTAAATCTATTGTAGTGCATTGTGCCAACATACATAGTAACCCGTGCATTAAATAATGATATGAACATATTTTATTTGTCTTGTTTTCAGTCTTCAAACAGCTGAGATGATCGATGGTTGTTGCGGGATTGAGACAGCCGTTGTCAACATGTGTCTGTACAAATATTTGGTCTAGTGTGGACTCACCATAAGGGACAGTTGCACAAAATATTTTAATCCCGACTTAACGAATCTACGAGCCGTAGATACACCATTATAGATAACCAATTCCATTTCTCCCCACTCTTTTCATGCTGCCTGTGGTCATGTCCAGTTGAGCTAGGAATGAAATAATGCTAGTCAGGTCAGTTTTTCATGTACGCACTAACCGTGTGCTTTCCTTGCGACTTTTATAAGTACCCAATACCAATACTTAAACATGTGTTTCAATATTGGTTTTCGGCGAAATCGCAAGCGAAGCATGCCGGCCAGCGTATGCATGAAAAGTCGGCATAACAGTCATGCGCACTACCTAGGCTTCTAATTCAATATGGATCAGTGAATTGAAATATCATAAGGTTAGCTCACAATGCTTTTCCCGGTTCTTAGAATCGAAATTATTGCATAGTGGCTAGCACTATTTCGTTTCTAGTTCGGCTGAACTAACACCAGATGGCAGGAAAGGGTACGAGAGAATGGGATTCATCATCTACAAATATTTTTTCTATGATTCGTAGACTAGCTCATGGATGAAGTATTTAATGTATTTAACCGGAGGAATCTGTCTCCGGTGGGACACGAAAATCAGTATGAAATTTCCACTGTGCATTGATGATGTGTTCAAATGAACACTCCTGCAGTAATACGTTTCGGAATTTAGCGGCACACGAATTACAGGATTTCAGTTTCCGAAATTTTGTTATGAACGCCTGAAAGGTAGGCAACACTTAATACATATGTATTGAAGTTATGCATTTCCCTTTCACTTTTATATAAAAGGTTTCGCTGAAGAGAATTTATATGTTAGGTTAAAGTTATTGATGAAGTTGACGTGTTAATTGCTCTGATCCCTGTCAAATGCGAATATTATATAAATACATGGCGACCCAAAGGAAACTTCCCATCCCGTTAATTTCGTAACCAATTGATTTCCAGGAGGAATCTCGATACATGTCCTTTTTAATTTCAGGGGGATGTGCCATCGTCGTTAAGCATTGAATTTTGTCCGATTTTATTGTGGTCTAGTAGCAAGAAATTGGAATTTTCTCAAGTGACAACATGAGTCAATTGGCACATTATGTCAATGCATTTTAGGTTCTATTTACAAAAGCATGTGATCATTTACGAGTTTCTTTGAAAACTTTGCGACAAATTGCGTTTGGAACTCTCAGATTTTATAAAGTGACACGAGGTAGGTGAGGGAATATTTTACAGTAAGTAACGTTATGAGCTCCCCAACTGCCAAACATCACTGTGATAAATTCGTTTATGCCGCGAATTGCAGATCAACATTGCGCGTTGGAAAGGGAAACCACGTTGGTTCGAACTCCTCTGTCAAACACCGTGCCTATGTGTACGTTAGCGGACAGGGTTTTGGTTATGGTTCCAATTCAACATTCGTCTCGTGATATTGATAGTAACTGTAGAAATTTCCGGCACAATGTTTGGCAGCGGGATTCGAACTGACGTGCTTTCTCTTTCCAACGCGCAATGCTGATCTGAAATTAGCGGCATTAATGAATTCATCACAGACGTTGGGTGTTATTGGCTTATAAAATACTAGATAGCACGTTTAAATTTATCACATTAATGTTTCCAGGAGTTCCTTTATGCTAACGATGGACGTTGTAGCGCTCATAACGCTGAATAGTGTAAAATATTACCTCACCTGCCAAGTGCCACTTTATAATATTTGAGAGTTCCAGACGAAATTTCTCGCTAAGTTTTCAAAGAAACTAGTAAATGGCCACATGATTTTGTAATCAGAACCCCAAAACCATTGACATAATGTGTCACTTGCCCCATGTTGTCATTTAAGAAAATTTCCCTTTTTTCCATTATAACAAAAATAAAATTGAACAGCATTCAATGCTTTGGCCACGATGGCACATCCCCCCTAAAATCCTGACGTGTGTCGGGATTACTTCTAGAAATAACTGGTTACGAAATTAACGGGATGGGAAGTTTCCTTTGGGTCGCCCTGTATTTATATAATATTCACATTTGGCAGGGATCAGAGCAATTTATTAACACGTCAAGTTTATCAATAACTTTAATAAATGCATAACTTCAACACATATGTATGACGTGTTGGCTACCATTCAGGCGTTTATAACAAAATTTCGGAAACTTTGAAGTCCTGTAACTCGTGTTCCGCTAAATTCCGAAACGTATTACTACAGGAGTGTTCATTTGAACACATCATCCATGCACAGTGGAAATTTCATACTGATTTCCGTGTCCCACCGGAGACAGTCTCCTTGTAAGAATAACATAATTATTCGATAGTTGTTATGGAAACTCTTTGTTAACAGTGTTAGTACGGAAACAAAATGTAATCTGGATGCTAGAGAAGGTGTAGCAGTGAATAAATAAAGTATATTTGTACGTAAAAGACTAATAAAGCGCTTTTCTAGAGTACAGCGCTAGTAGTCAGTCACTCCTTCAAATATTTCTGAATACGGCTGTAAATGTTAACCTCTCACAGACTACTAAGGCTACTGCAAACTGTAACTATGATATTTGTAAGTATTATAACACCATAACAGGAAGAGCTGTACTAGCATATTCCGTATATAACCTTTGTCACAAAAATTCCAGGACTGATATAAAAAAATATTCGTTAACTACTGGTCCTTCGCCATCTGTATACAACTAGGCTACTAGAGCTTGTGGAGGTCTCGGAAGCAAGCATGGAGAGTCTCTTCTGAGTTGCTTTTTAGCATATCTATCACAGCCTTTTGGATTGCTGGGATATCTTGACGTCACTTCCCTTAACTGACACTTTCACACGGAAACAGAGAGAGAGAAAAAAAAATGGCACGGGTACGGAAAGCGTGAATATGGAAAATGTGGACGGGCAATTTTTTCTATGGTAATTGCTTTTCTGTTCCTCTGTGAATAGAGTGCATTTGTTTGCTACAATTTAATAAATAAATCCTCAAGCTCTTACAGTGTATGGTACGTTAATTTTTTAACCTACCTTATTGAGTATTGCAGTGGCTAGGAGGTCTTCGTAAGTTCTCGTGCTGCAGTCTTCATCATCCAGCTGCCTACTTCCTTCCACAGCTGGGGCTACGCCGTTTCCCATCCCCTGCAAGAAAAAAGACAGAATATATATATATATATATCACTTGCATACAGAAACATTACTCAACATTGCACAGTTCACATATTGCAACAAAATGTATGCGGGTTCCCCCTAAAATTTTCTTTATTGTTTTTCTCTTTCTAAGATGTTTACTGATATATTAAGACGAAATATTGGCACTCGTGAATTAGCTAATTCCTGACGTCATAAGCTTTCGTTGGCATGCCAACCAGCATGAATGTTGCTAAACATGGAGTTAAAAAAGTTGATAAATGGCAAACAAGTAGTAAAAATGAGTGCTTCAAATTCATTCCTTATAAAATACAGGGTGATTCAAAAGTATCTGTAGAGCCTTGTTTCTCACAAATTGATACGAAAATGAAGCTTCGTAGTACACGAATGTTGAATCATGGGTAGAGGCTACATTTAGGAGTTCATGATCAACGTACTCGCCATCAGTGTTGCCAACAATCTAGTAGCTAAAAAGTAGCAAACCTTATCTTTCCAAACTTAGACTGAGGCGTGTTTGTCGCTAAAGCATGCACAAAAAATAGCTAAATCCCTGTGCACAATATAGAAAAGTTAGAATCTTTGTAGCTAAATGAGTATTCAAAATAACTAGTTTTAAATTGGCAACACTGCTCACCATCTAAAGATCCTCAATTTTGGATGAAGGACATTTAAAAAATGGCAAGTGGGTCGTGTTACATACCAAACAACATGCGAATGTTCCTACTAAAACATTTCAGGTATTAGATTTAACCTATCTGTTACGGTGTCGAAGTTATCTTCAATGAGAGTTTTCAGAGTATTTGCTATATATGTTCATTTATCAAGCAGCGCTTTAACTCCCACACCGTAACAGATAGGTCAAATCTGATACCAGAAATGACTTTCTGGGAACATTATCGTGTTGTTTGATATGTTACACGACCCACTTAGCATTTAAAATAAACATGACCTCCATTAAATATGGCGGATGTCAAGATGGCCGCCACGCTGAACAAGTGCTCCAGAAAGGAATCCTTTCCCACTATTCCACATTTGTGTTCTACGATGCTTAATTTCCTTGTAGTTTGTGTAGTACAAGGTTACACCGGATCTTTAGAATAACGCTGTATTTATTCAAAGAAGACCTTTATTTGCCATGATAATTCTATAAAATGTCTACAACGCTTGCTTGGACAAAAGCTTAGTTGGTTACCAAGGCAACAGGAAGCATGTAACGTCAGACTTTCCACCACAAAAATTATTGTTCATAAAACACTTTAAAGGTAGGAATAGAAATTAAGAATGCAGGTAACATTTTTCTCTTTTGGTTTAGATAAACTACAGTGGAATCTGCAGCAAAGGAAAGGAATTTCACGACCTAAAATTAATACCAGTGGCATAGCGCAGGCTTAGACGGTAAATTTATTTATTCTGGGTGAAGGAAGAGCTTAACATCATCACCAGTTCCACAACAGTGAATGCTGGATGTTTCCTATACTCACTCCCACGTCCATTGTGTTATCCGTGACATCAACGAAGAAGCACAAGGCAACAACAGTGATAATACAGTACAATTAATAAACGTACTTTTTCTCACAATTAGCTCCATCAATGTAAAGGAAGGATGGCACTAACTCTTTTGATCAAGGACAAAAGCAACTTCCCTGGGAAGAAGTAGGCAAGTACCTTTACTTCTCCTTGGAAGTCAGTCGAATTTACCATCAAAAGAACGCGTATTTCCCAGAATAACATGGCATCCACTCAGCGTAAGACAACAGTTTTCAAATAATACTAATAATAATAATAGAAGGAAGAGGAGGAGGAGAACGACAATTTGGAGTTTCATCTTTGGGTCATTTAAAACAAATAGTTATCCAGCTAAACTGTTATTATGTGGAACACCTTGTCCTCTTGACGACCTCACTGGTAGGCAGAATACAGAGACCAAGACCGAGACTGAGCCTAACAGTAAGGTCTAGGAATCGAGACGGACACTTTACGCATCGAGACTTACTGGAGACGAGAATTATCCCTCGAGACTCGAGACGAGGCCGAGACCTGCCTCTTGAAACTCTCGTCTCGATCGAGACATTTTTTTCCCTAGAATATCGATAATTTTAATTTAATGCTTTTGTTTATGATGTTTTATAACAGAAGGAGTCTTATAAGAATTAGTTTCCTTCTGATAAATTTTATTTAACAGCACACTACTACGCACTCAATGGAATATAAAAGTACTATTTATGTCTTTTACACAAGAGTGCAAAATACACACTTTATGCAGAATTCATGTCAATATTAAGAACAGAACGTACTTGTATCAAGATTAGGTACACATGTATGCTGGTTCGAAAACGTATTTGATAAATTAAACTAAAACACAACACGATCTAGTACACGATATTTCATACACCATGTAAATTACCGCGAGACGACTGACGCTATCCACCAGATTCACTAGATGTGGACCCTCAGGATACTATACCTCAAATTTGCTGCTGCCAATGCTTTCTGGATGGGGGATTGACCGACTGCGGGCATGCTGGAAGGCAAATCTTTATTAGCAATACATAAAGGCATCTGGAAACAAAAGAAAGTTCGCCTGCCTAGCTGAAGGCGTGCAGTACACCAAGGATGGACAAATATTCTTGCCTGTCTGGCTGAAGGCGTGCAAGAGCAAGGTGAAAGTCTACCTGCCTAGCTGAAGGCGTGCTGACGTTTTAGGATAGGTTGAACCGTTGAAGGCTGCCTGGCTGAAGGAGTCTGGAGAAGTAGTATTATGCATGCTTGGCTGAAGGCGTGCAGGAGCAAGGAAACGACTGACTACCCGCCTGACTGAAGACGTACGGCCATTCTTATGATAGGTTAAGTCTCTACCTGCCTAGCTGAAGGCGTGCCGAGGCTAGAGAAAGATTGTAAACCTCTACCTACCTGACTAAAGGCGTGCGGAGTTCTTTAATAGTGCTCGGCTGTCTGGCTGAAGGCGTGCAAACACTGGGAATAGGTAAATAAATGGGGACTCCTACCTGTCTGACTGAAGGCGTGCAAAACACTGGGAATAGGTAAATGGGGACTCCTACCTGTTGGCTGAAGGCGCGCTGTAGTTGGAGAATGAGGTAATAAATAGAATACTGATAAAGTGAATATGAATAAAGCAAGGTAATAAAGCATAAGCCAATAAAAGCCAGAGAAAATAAAAGAAGCTAGACGCTGCTGTCCGAAGAAAGGAACACCAAGCTGAATCAAGATTCAGAACTGCTCGAGACCTGCTTATATACATTCTGTTCGGGTGCTTCGGTAAGCTTTGTGTGATGACGTCACATATGCAAAGTCACCAACTCGCACCGATTTAATATTCCTTACATATATTTCTAATCTTTCACATTTTAACTCTTGCTTATCAGATTATCTTTGTTTATTGAATTTTGATTCTTTCTTATCAGATTTACCTTAGATAACTAAATGTTCATATCTTTAGTATTTTATAGTTTAACGGTGCGCACAATATTTTTTTATGAATAATTAAGGTGATTCTATACAAAGCAACTCTCAGGGAAGGTGAGAATACTAATTTCGATGAAACAAAATGTGAGTGACGTTACAACCAACCAAAACTTTGTTCAGTTCCAAATACCAAATTCTTTGGCGGCTAGTGCAAAATTTACTGTTCAGTATTTCCAAACAAATGTTTTAGTTAATGTAATAATTGTTTTAAAAAAGTAATTTGTCATTATTGACTAAAAATTTGATTCGATTGACCATGAAACTTTTTTTTAAGTGCTGTTAACTAACTATGGGTGATGCTTTATTAACCAAACGATTTAGTTACTAGCAACCTGTTTTTTTTTTATTATTATTATTATTATTAGTCATTTTGACCAAACATTCTTGACGCAACCTTTTTGACAAAATCATTTAAAGTTTCGCCTTTTGATTTTCTTTATTGTTGAAATTGCTTGTTCATTGTTGAATATGAATACCCAAAACTATAACAATGAACAAGATAGAGGATTCACAATTGACATGGACAGAAACCTTTAAATGAATTAAAAATCTCGTTTGTGAAAGCATCAGGTCTCTACTGTAAATTAGAGATATAACGCTGCCAAATGATCGCTAAAACACTCGACATGATACGTAAAACAACTTTCTTCCAACAATAATTATTTCCTTCTTTTGCTAAAAGAAAATCTCTGTTCGTAAACAAGGAAAGAACCCGGATCCTTGAAGTAATTTCAACAACTTTTTTTTTTTAAATTAGATTTTCACTCTCCAGTCCGGTACTTTTGTGTACTAGCGAAAAAAAAAATTCATTTCTCTTCTTAGCTGTAGACAAACATAAAAGACCCAACAGCACATCCAAGTTACATTTAGACCTATACAAACAAGCCAAGCCGGATACCGCCTGAGACAGGGAAACATACTCATAAATATTCCCACTTTGTATGTCTCTCTCTCTGTGTGTGTCTGTGAGCATGTGTTGATGTGGGGAGGGGAAAGAAGTAAGGGGATGTAAGATGAAGCAGATACAGAGACAGAAGGGGAAACGTCTAGATGATTACACTTTCTTTTCCTTCCTTTCCTCAATGTTATAAAGACAAGTTCACCTTAAAACGGATTTTGCAACCGGTTTTGCATCTGTGGTGAAGGAACAAGAAAACCTTTTTTTTTTCGGTATGAATATATTCCGTGTTTCGTAAAGAACGTGTTGATTATAATACTGAAATAATTAACATTAATGTTCTATAAATTGTATTGAGTTTAGCAATATGTATTTACTTGATACTTTCACATAGGGCGATTCTTCTTCGCCGATGACCGCAAACGTGTCTCTTCGTCGCCCCAATTTTTCTTCACCCTCTCTGCAACAGATCTACAAGCATTATGCTGTTGCTAACAACGAATTTCTCTTGCTGACGTGGGAAAAGATCGCCATGCCTGCATGCTACAATTCAAATATACGTATTCCACTCCTCTGGGCAGGAATTTCATTAACAGAAAATGTATCATGAGCTATTCCAGTGGGCAGTATTTCTCCTCTTCTAGCCGTCTCCATAATTTCCTTTATATCTACGTTCATCATATCTTCGACTGGGAAATCCCGCCTAAGTTGATTGAGTAAACTCGCTGTTTGAATACAAGTTATCGAAGATATAAAGTTTTGTAATGCACAAGTGAAGAAAATAGGTAAGATCACAGATAAGGAATATATAGATAGGAAATCCTCTATGCCTGATTGTAATTAAATTAAAATTTCATCACATCACAAATCCCAGGCTGATTTGACAGGACGTCATACTATTAGAGTCGAATACAACCAAAAGTTTCTATCAGTGCTACAATCGTCCTCCAATTCGCAGCGCCACTGTCGCACGAATCATCTGCTCTGCAGATATGTAGTGTATTACGTACGTTACGCCTGCTCTCTCTACATAAAAGGCTCACCTCAGAAATGGCCTCTAATGATCTGAGTAAGATTTTATGAAGTTTCATTATTGACGCGAAATGCAAGGCGTGTGAAAGATGAGCTCTGATTGGCTTAGCGAAACACAATCCAGCAATCATGGAGTCTCCTCTTAGCGGCTATGCGCAATCTGTAGTTCAGGTTCTTCCGTTCATGGCGCTATAGTCGTAAAATTACATAACTAGCAGGAACATCGTCTGTTTGCACTTTCCTTTAAGATGCTAAATGCTACGTTGATGGTCTAAATATCCTTTGTCTGTGGGTAATATCACATACAGTGACAGGATGAGCAATCAAGAAATGTGTAAGAGGAGATGAGACTCATAAGAAGGAAAGCTAGAAGAAACAAGCTGGGCGAGGACACCTTCTAAGAAGGGGCTGTCTGCAGAGAAGTACTACAGAGGATAAGATCAGTGATTCTGCCAAAATTTCAGTTTTGGGTGGGTAAAGAGCCAAAATTGGGAGATGTAAATTAGTTTCTATCGACTTTTAACCTAGTTGAGCATGTGTATTCAAGAGTTCTGGGGTGACAGCCTTTATTAAAAAATGGGAATGAGTTATCAGCAGATGACGGAGGAAAGCAGCCAAGGAGAGCTGAATACAAAAGAACCCTCCACGAGAGATTTACCACAGAAGACGAAGACTCATGCGAAGCGGTGTTTACTGTTTGCACCATCAGAGCAAGTTAAAAGTATGAATTCTTGTAGATTTATTGGTTCTTTAATAACCAGAAATCAAAATCGATATTCAAAATTGAGGCTCGGGTGATTGGACATTAAGTGCTGAATGAGAGTTCAAAATCCGCCTTCAGAAATGCATACTGAACTTACCAAATTTCTTGTACCCATTATGCTCACATTTATTGAACACAGAAGTAAGAGAGAGAATTTAACTAAACATGTCTACAGAAAATGGTGAATTGCTGTTATAATTTCTTTAGAAGGGAAGACGTTTTCAATAAGACCATAGGACACTTTCTGCACAAGTGGTCGTTTGCAAAGCATACATAACACAACAGTAGATGCAACTCCAACAGAATAAATTATATAACTTTTACAGGAAAGTAGCCTTTGCCTTTAAAGAAACATTCTATATAGTTACTATAATGAAAGTTCTCTGTCAAGTTTTATTTTTTATTTTTCGTGAACAGTAGAGAATTAGACACAGCCGCTACAGCGTTGCATAAAACCCATTATCCATTTATAAGCTCCTTTTCGGTTTTTTGGTAGGTTTATGATTGGCTGATGGATCTCCATCCAGTTCAGGAGGATGGAGTAGTTGGCAGACGAAACTGACACCATCTAACGGAATTTCGCCTCCAGAACCAAGTGTCTGAAGACCTTAAGTGGAGAGTATAATACATGAACGTCCCTACGGATGTGCGAACAACCGTTACTACATTTGAGTAACTAAATCCCATCTCCTCTAGAGTTGTATCTGTGGAGTTTGTTTCAACACTGGACAAGTACGCAGGTTCAAGTCCAGCTGCTAGTATGGTGATTGAAGTATTCGATAGTTTTTTCTCAGCTTCATCAACCGTAATGGTATTTAAACCAATTTTCCAGACATTATTTCTCCCTTCTTGCCCCGGAAGATTAATCGTTAAAGGATGGCATCTGTCAAACGTGTGACGCACTTAGGACATAGCTACCTGACCCATAAATGTAACCCACAAAAATGGCATAAATCTGACCACTAAATACATTCCAAGGCAACAAATCTAGTCCCGGTGGTTTACGTAGTAATATCGCGGACTTGGAACCAGTAATGGGTAGATATGGAGATTCGAACCACTCGGCCTACCATTCTGATTGAGGTCCCCCCCCCCCGCAATTTCACCGAGCGAATGCAGAAATGGTACCTTAAGAAAGGCCCTGGCCGCTACCTTTCCCACCCCCTACGCTATTCCGGCTTAAACCAAAGATTCCTAATAACGATTAATAAATTCAAAACAAGGCCATATCATAGCAAAACTGACAAGGATATCCAATTCGATACAAGCAGTCCTAAGCTCGACTCCCAGCAACAATATAGAATGAAAGTGCTGATCCAACATCACAAGGGCAAATGTGAAGTTTAAGTCAACTGAAAAGATTCCGAGCTGTATAAAATCCTTACTTTAGAGAACAAGTACGTAGAGAGATTATTCTATCATTTCGCTAACAAAACTCAGCAATTTTGTAAGATGGAGGTAATGATGATGAAATCTGCTTGGAGATATGTCTTTGAAAGTGACCCGATTATGCTTTGCAATTTCTATCAATCCTTTTTTCCTCTAAGGACAGAACCTATAGTTTTAAAAGGGTTTCGAACCACTTGTCTCCTTACGGGGGAACTGAACGCGAGATACTTTGATCACAAGACAACAAGCCAAACCAGTCAACGACTGGCAACACCTAAGGATAGATAAATTATCTGTTTGGCGCAGAAACAAACTACATTTTCTCTTCGGAAATCGTTACATTTATTCTTTTTCTCTTTTTCTTTGCAGAAGCCATAAAAATACGGATATGACTGCGGTTTGTGTCGTACCTACAACTTCTTTTCACAGCTGCAGTTCTTCAAAACCAAGGAAGGAGGAGAAATCTTTTAAAATCATTCCCACGGAATTCTATTTGGTCATCAAGGTACAAATATATGACACAGGAAAGAGATGTCTCCATCCGTTTCCTCCCTTTAGAAATCTTTCAGAAAAGCCATGAGAATTAGAGGAATGTTTAATACATTTTCCATGTTTTCATGATTTTTTTTTCCTTCTTCGTATAACACGATGCCTGCACGTACCAAGATATTGTTACAAGAATTCACACGATTAGTTTTGAGTGATCTAGTTGTGCATATTCACCTGAACCACTCATTTTTATCTCCCTCACCGTCTTTCATTCCTTTAAAACAAATATAAATAATTCCATTGAATTGATCGAGCGATTACTTTGTATTTATTAAAGATGAAACTTCTCCCAGGTTTCTGAATAGCTTGTTAGAAGTGATTGTATGGTGGAGGAAATGTATAACGTTTGAAAGTGACATTACGTAATAGAGGATTTGGTTGCAGCTATCCCATGCGTAGAGAAAGAATGAAGCCAAAAAAACAACTGAGCATCAACCAAGGCGACGTACCTGATAGGTAGAGAACTTGTTGCCATCTTTGTTAGCCGAAAACAATGTTTTTGATTGAAGCAAGTGAGATAACTGGGCGGGACTACGCTGTGACGCTTGGTTTCATGCTCTTGGGAAAATCGCAAATACCCTATTAGAACACCCTTGGTAAGAACGGCTGTTACGGTATCTATTCCGTCCAAAACTGCTATACTTATAGAATGGATAACCCTCCATGATTTAGCTGCACCAAAACGTTCAGCTTTTTACCGTGTTCATAGTACAAGACTCAATTTAGATTTCGCGTGTCACGTGACAACGGTTAACCTTTTTTTTTCGAATTCGATATGAAGGGCTTAACCTTTATGTAGAGGAGGGTTTATATAGGGCTCAATCCTTAAGACTTATACTACAATACAATTAAAAATATTTACCGTTCCCATCGTAACTAGACTCAGTTATTAAATACATATTTGAGCATTACGTACGAATCCAGCCAAACTTGATATACCAGGTGTATGCATAAGTTTTTGCCGGTTTTTGTGGTAAAGAAAACACGTAATTTTCAAGGAAAATTAATTTTGTTTTATTCAAAATATTGGCCATCGGCTTCTACACATTTCGCCCATCTTTCAGGTAATTGATGCATACCATGCCATCAAAACTGCTTGTCGTTTGGGGCAAACCATTCGTCGAGCCATTTTCCAACGTCTTCGAAATTGCTGAAGTGCTGCTCTGCGAGCGCGTGCCCCATTGATGCGAAGAGGTGATATTCAGATGGCGCCAGGTCTGGGGATTACGGCGAGTGCGGAAAGATGTCCCATCCAAGCGATTTCAAGGTGTTTTTCACTGGTTTTGCTGAGTGAGACGGCGCATTGTCGTGTAACACAATCACTTTGCCATGTCTTTGGGCCCATTCCGGCCGTCTTTCGATCAATGCGTGATTTAAATTAATCATTTGTTGGCGATAGCGTTGTGCATTAACGGTTTCGCCGGGCTTCAAGAGTTCATAATACACAATACCGCTCTGGTCCCACCAGACACAAAGCATGGTCTTCTTGCCGAAGCGATTTGGCCTTGGTGTTGAAGGACCGGCTTCGCCAGGTGAAATCCACGATTTTGTCCGCTTCGGGTTTTCAAAATAAATCCATTTTTTGTCACCCGTCACAATTCGATACAAAAAGGATTTTCTTTCGTGGCGTTGAAGCAGCATTTCACAAGTGACTTTGCGATTTTCCATTTGACGTTCATTCAAATCGTGTGGGACCCATTTACCCAGTTTAATGATCTTCCCCATTTCTCGTAAACGTCTGCTGATTGTTTCTTGTGACACATTTAATGCTTTTGCCAATTGTTGTTGAGTTTGAGTTGGGTCATCCTCCAATAACACCTGCAATTGCTCGTTTTCGCACTTTTGTGGTCTACCAGAGCGCGAACTGCCCTTCACATTGAAATCATCACTTTTAAATTGTCGAAACCATGTCTCACATGTTCTAATCGATGGAGCGTGCTCACCATATGTTTCTACCAGCACACGATGACTTTCAACAGCCTTTTTCTTTCGATTAAATAAGAAAAGCAATGCGTGCCGCAAATGTTCTTTTTCAGGCACAAACTTCGACATGATCACTGAACGATAAAACAAAGACGCTAGTGTTTGGCGGACTCAACTTGTATGTGTTTGTAGTTTAATGTCAGACGAACAAAATGACGTATGTGTCAAATGAATACGCTGCGTACTTTTCGCTGGCGCCATCTCTTAGGTAAACCGGAAACTACTTATGCATACACCTGGTAAAGATGTAGAGAAATGCTCTTAAGGCTTTAATTCTATGTTAATCCCTTTGTTGTTTCTACGTTTACGATACTCAATTAAATAGGCACATATGCGAACATGACGAAGGAACGATTGAACTGATCTTTGCCAAATTTGACGTAATGTTGTAGGGAGGTATTCTTAAGGTTTCAACCGTTTTAAAATGTTAAGATATTTACCGTTTCCAAGGTAACGGGAGTTAACAAACTTTCTAAAACATTGTACTCGCTCAACTCAATTCTGTACACACAATAAAAGATAAATATGTGCTAGTTTAATAAAGCAAAAGATGATCTGATCTAGTAGCCGTGTGTGTTGGGGCTCTAAGCCAGCGACTCGAAGGTCCCGGGTTTGAATCCCGGCTGGGGCATGGACGTGAACTTTAACTAGCATCGTATTTATAATCGTGACGGGTCGAAGTCAAAGTTACTAAAAATGGCCCTAAACAAAATGAAGTCTACAAAGTTTTTATTATTATTATTATCATAGCAAAATTTTAATATTACGGAATGTACTAGAAACAATTTTTATTGTATATTAATTACAAAAGTTCGATATATAACGGTGAAAAGAGAATGTGTGGTTGATTTGTTTATTAACTAAGAATGATATTTTGGTTATTCAAACCAAAACCTCTTTATTTTTCTGCGTAAGAACCAGCGATCCTGCCAGGATTTTCAGTTTAGGGGGGCGGGAATAAACAAAAAATTGATGGATTGGCAAGATGGCGGCGAACTAGAAGAAAGCTGCTGAAATCTCCTGTGCATTTTTTTACAATATTCCAAAGTTTTTTTCCGCCATTCCTTCAAGAAAATTTACTCAGTAGTGTTATAAAGTGTTGCAGTGTTTTATATAATAGTTTTACATCATGAAAATTCAAAATTAACTGTGATAACAACATCAAATACGACAGTGACAAGAGAGTTAAGAGTGACTGACAGCTATGGCGGACAGAAACCATAGCAACCAATAAATAACTGACCTTAAAACATCAAATATTTTAAGACTGATAGACTGCAAAACTGTATTATATTATAAATATTATTATAAAACAGCAATTATTAAAACGAAAGCGCAATGGATGGGCATAATTAGCCATTTCCGCGCTAGATTACAAAATACGAATACGAATATCTAAAATTGTTGGAGTATAAGTGGAGTTATGCAGGAATTCTACTGTCTTTGACCTAAAAAATTTAAAGTGCGAATGTGTTGTTGGAGAATCTGGGCGGTGACACTCCTATTGGGGTGGGAGGACCTTGCAGAATCCCTCAAACGAGCTCTGGTATAAATAATATACGTCAATACTGCTCTGAAAAAAGTCACATTTCTCAGATTTCTTTTTAGAAACAATAAGCTACCGTAAAAATCACATATCAATTGTTTTGTGTTCTCCTTAAATATATCATTAAACATATGGAAAACACATTTAATCAAAACAGGAACTACTTATTTCTTATAATAATTTCTTGAACATAAATCTTACAGAAAGTAGAAGACGAAAATCCGTCATGGTAGAAAACACACAGAGAGAAACATATTACAGATATTAATACCTCATAAGCGCTGCAAATAATACTAATATTTCCTCTATTCTGCTTGAATAGTAATGATGCTACTACAGTCGATCTCGAATAGCATCCCAAATTGCAAACACGCGCGTGTGCTACAAATGTAGAAAGTATGTGTATCGTATACAGGCACAAACAATGTCTCTGTGTACTAAATGTCACATGAAATAAAACGTACAAAGTCGCATTTCTTGGAGAAAGTAAAACATTGACAGGGAAAAGCACTTTACTATATTCCCAATGACAGGTTCTCTTTTATTTCTTTTTAATCGAAAGAAATATGTAAATTTCTCTTCTGGTTACATACCATTTACTCTCTCTCTCTCTCTCTCTCTCTTTCTTTCTCAATGCATATTAATTAGTATTTAAATTACTTCTGAACGTTTAAAACGATCACGTTTCCTAGAAAGAAGATTTTTTTTTTCAATAAACAACCGTCCTTGTGATCGTAATGAGAGTATTTATCCCACATAGATTCAAGTTTATAGCAAGCTTGATTTAAGTTTGAAATTGATTTGATATTGGAAGATTAATTCAAGCTGGATGTAGACACTTGTATTGATATATTTGGTCGCTAGAGTTTCACACTTATAACAAGCTTGGTTTAAGCTTGCAGATTTTACATAACAAGCTTAATGTAAGCTTTTATAATTAACATGGTAAGCTTGCTTAAAAGTTTCAATCAAGCTTACTCTGTTATCGGGGGTATGTACAACTATTCGATGCGCCGGTGCGTTGGTGCGGGAGGAAATAAAACAATCATATCCTTCGAGAATAGTTGAACTAAGGATTCTGCCAGACCTTCTAAAAGGGAAGAGGGTGTCCCTCCAATTCTCGAACACTTCCCAAACGTCAAAATTTTTGCGGTTAAAATCGATAGAAGCGTTAAAACTCTATTTAAACTCTGGTAACTCCCAATTTCTGTTTTGTAGTCCCCAAGACTGAAAATCCTGGCAGAATCCCTGGATTGAACGCTATAGCAAGGTGACAGATTTCCCTGTGCATATATGAACTGCTGGCTTGTATATCTCGCAAGGAGACAAGCATGGTAGGCCTACTGAAGGTTAGAGTATGCAATAAGGATTTTTCATTTGATTTCAATTGAATTCTTTTATTGCTCAGAGTGAACATACAGGAATCAGTCCCATTTATAAGTGATGTCAAGAAAGTGGTAAGGAGATTAGACTGGTATGACTGGGTTCTCAGTCAGGAAGATCGGCCACTGAGTTCGAACCCAGGACCTTTCAAATGCGAAGCCAACGCTCTACCAAGATTCACGGTCGCTGCGTGTAGTGTAGAAAACGGTGTTGCCAACTAGTATGACAAATTCTCTTTTGTAAGAATTTATCAGCATCAGGTATCCAGAAGTAGAACAAGAGGATTTTTCTGTGTAGAACTACGATATTTATGGAACAAATTGAAGAATTTTAATTTTTTCAGTACAAAAAATATTGAAGAGTTCTGCTATTCCTTACAAAAACAATACATAAAAGTTCCAATCATGCGAACTATTTGCGTTTAGAGTTAATTTATATCGTGGAGCTGAATGTGAAAAAAATTAAAAACACTTCAGTGTAAACGTACTAGTGATATGTGTCAGGTCATAAAAATATTAGCATTTCTGTATTGCCATAACTGGAGAAATGAAGGAACAACTAATAACTGATTGCAATTCATTCTTGAAGATGAAATTTCTGGATGTTTTCTCTCTCAAGTGATGAAATCCTTACATCAAATCTTATAAGGGATCTGAAATTAATAATACAATATATTCACCAAAAAAAGCAACGATGTCTTAGTACAAGCGTGCGATGAGATAGGTCTACAGGTAAACATAGATAAAACAAAATACATGATAACAAGCCGAAACACAGGGAATGAAGGAAATAAAAACATAAGAATTAAGGATGAGAACATAGAGAAAATAAACAAAATTAAATACTTGGGAGCATACGTAACAAGCAAAAATGAGGTCACGGAAGAAATAAAAAGTTGCTTAGTATCGGGGAACGCATGTTTCTATTCAGTCCAGAAACTTCTAACATCGCGATTAATATCAAGGAAATTGAAATTAAAAATATACAGAACAGTTATCCTGCCGGTAATACTTCACGGTTGCGAATGTTGGAGTACGACCCTAGCAGATGAACATAAATTACGTATGTTTGAAAATAAGGTTTTGAGAAAGATATACGGGCCGGAACGGAACGAGATGACTGGAGAATGGCGGAGACTGCATAATGAAGAACTCCATGGACTGTACGATTCACCAGATGTAAAAATAATGAAATCACGACGACTAAGGTGGGCAGGGCAGTGTAGCTCGGGTGGGGGGAAAACGAAGATTATATTCTATCCTGGTTGGGAGGCCGGATGGAAGGAGACCATTGGGAAGACCGAGACGTCGCTGGGAGGACAATATTAGAAGAGATCTTCGAGAAGTAGGTGTTCGTGATGAAAACTGATTTGATGTTGCCCAGTATTGAATCCAATGGCGAACGCTTGCTACTGCGGCGATGAACTTGCGAGTTCCATAAGCCAGAGACAGAGAGAGAGAGAATATATTCGAGAACTGCCTGAGTCGGCTCGAGGGGTGTTCGAACTGTTCCCCCGAACAGGGTGTCAAAATTTTAGGAGCGCCAACTATTTCGGGCTCGAGTGTATCGAAACGAGTTAAATAGTATAGTACAAAAATTTCGAGAACTGTGATTTTATTTTTATTTAACTTTATATACTAGTGCTTTATTTAATTTTACTTTCTTAGTTGTTTATTTCTTGAGTTATTACAAATTTTCTAAACAAATTTTATTATTGAAGACATCAAAACAGCAGTAGAATCAATCCGAACAAAAACACCAGAGGTGCAAAAAGTGGAGCCAAGTTCTTTAGCCCTAAAAAGGTGTGAAATGGGAGACGGATGAGCCAAGTTCCTTGGTGACAGCATGTAACAGGAACAAAGGAACTTCGCGCGAGCTGGCAACAGCCTTAGGGTTGGTGGCGGTGGACGTAGTGGGTTTTAGGATCCCCACCACCCTTATAGCTTGAGGATCATGAATCTTGCCACCTTGCGCCAAGTTCCTTTGTTCCTGTTACATGCTGTCACCAAGGAACTTG
>JAGDQP010005987.1:0-74932 GCA_022664845.1 Lepisma saccharinum
TTTTTTTTTTTGGAAACAAAAACTATTATCCGTTACAAAAGGATGCACTTCAGCTCTTATTTCAAACAGACGCACCAATGTTTTTCCGCGTGGTAGCCATCGCACTTCTGAATGAAGCAATAACGATGTGTGAACACTTCCTAAATCTTCGCGTAAAGTCTTGAATAGTCGTGCATTCAGCGGTCGAGATTTTATAACATTGATTATTTCACAGCATCCCCAAGAACGGGTTTAAATGCAGAGGACATCTTTCTCATGGCTAGTGTATGCCGATGAAGAATGCAATGTCCACTACTTGAATTGGTTCGTGGCTCAGCACCTGCACATTTCCCAACCATTGTTGCTGCACCGTCTTCGCAAATATCAATATATCTATCCCACGATAAGTCGTGTTGTTAAAAAAATATTTAAAGGTTTACATAGTTCAGCTTCTGTCCCGTTAGATGGCATTGATTCACACAAAAGGATATCTTCGTCAAGTGAATTTTGATAAACATATCTCACAAATACAAGAAGTACCACCAGTCCTGCTACGTCGGGAGATTTCGTCCATTTGAAGAGCAAAGTCACTCGACTTGAAACTACTTTATAAAACGTTAAAAAAAAAACTGTCAGCACTCAGGAGACAAAAATGGACCCGAACATTTGATGAAGTAATAAATACATAACAGTTTGAGATGTCTTCCTCCTGTGCGCGTATATGTCAGTGTTGGTGACTTTCCCAATTCATGTCTTTGCTTCTTTTTAAAAACGGGAGAGGGCATTTGCCCAAATATCTTGGCAACTAAACTGAAGGGTACATACTAGTAACAATAAAAAAATAAGGGAAACATTAAAACATACAAATGGCACGTGTTTTGCGAAAAGCCTGAAAGTACTTCCTGAGTGGTCTGCCTCTCTGTCCCGTCTGGTCTTGTACTTTGAAGTAAATCTCATTCATCCTCTTCTTGCTACTGTTAAAATTAAAATAGATGTTGGAAAGCACATTTCAAGACAACTTTAATATCAATGCTTGGAAATGATCGTCACTGTCTTCTTGCCATCGCCGCTCTATCCTTGTGGTGGTGTTTTCTATCTACTTGCTATTTTCAAATATTAAATGGATGCATTGAAAATCAGATTGATGTGATATAACTTTTACTTTTTTGATCTTGGAAAGTTTAGCTGACATTTGTAGGAAATGTGTATACAATGTACAATCCGTGCATAGTGATAGGGAAGAAGGTCACCTATTATTTGCGAATCTTTGCTGTCGACATCAGGATTTTTTACGAACAGTGTCGTGGAGCCCCGAGAGAGCCTTTGCGGAGCCCCAGGGCTCCGCGGAGCACACTTTGAGAACCGTTGCTCTGAAGTGAACACTCCAGGTTGGAATACTCATATATCAAGTGTCGTTCCTCCCAGAGCAGCGGATAAGTTCTGGGTAACCAGACGCACCTTGGCAAATAGTTTTATTTCTGGGGGAAATTACTCAGAGGGATATGTCTACAAGACATTGCTACGAGGTAATATGCGGCAGGAACCCTTGCAGAGAGAAGATAACACTCCTTTGCATGTCACATAGATTTCGGCGTATCGATTTTCATACTATAAAAAGATATCAAAGCAATCCATTCATATCTCTCAGTGCATCTGACACATTTTCTTGTGGAACTAAATATAAGGCATGTTTGAATTTTCAATTTACATAAATGGCCTTTACTTATCTAAGGGTCAGGCCGGGATAGGGAAGGGGAAAGGATGTGGGAAGGAGGTGGCCAGGACCTAAGTTGAAGGCACCATTTGCCTGATGTGACTGAGGAAAAACCCTGGAAAAACTTCATTCAGGATGAACCGGCCTCTGGGATCGATCCCAGCACCCCCTGAATGATAAGTCAACGCTCTACCACTGAGCTACGGATGCACAGTATGTGTAGTTGTAATTAGTAAATACTATAAGAGAGATGATTCGCATCTCACACCTCTCACAAGTAAACCTGTCGATGCTTCAAAGCGCTTTCTCGACCAAACTTAGTAGAGGAGAAGGGAACATCAAGAAACCACCAGAAAGCATGATTAAAAGTGTTTTCGTCCATAAAGACAGTCGCAGTGGCCAAAAGTTTGGTTCATAAGAATAAGCATTTATAGTGTGATCTAAGTAAAAAACATACGTTTATTTATAAAATGTTTGTAATAATGGAAAACAAATACACATTAATGGATATTCGGTGAATGCAATATCTTTTACAGGATACGTTCATCTTGGCCGCCATCTTGAATTCGGCCATCTTGAATCGTGCTCATTTTCTAATAGGAAGAGGGTCATGTAACATATCAATCTGGACTAGAATTTTACCAGAAATAATTTAGTGAAGTCAGTTTTGCAGTAAATGTATTTTTGAGAGAGATAATTAGATGTGACTTTAGTATGTATGTGTACTTGATTGAAACGTCTGGAAATACTCTCTTTTTCTTGAAACAATGCAAAATTGAAGAGCCACAAGTAATGAGTATTGGGGACCACATACTCACTGCCTATTACTTGTGGAATTAGGTTCTCATTTCTTACACTGTTTTAAGAAGAACAGAGTATTTCCTATACGCATACTAATGTCACATCTAATTCTCTCTCTCAAAAATACGTTTATGGCAAAACTGACTTCAGCCATATATTTCTGTTAAAATTCTAACCAGGATTGATATGTTACTTGACCCTCTTCCTATTAAAAAAATCGAGTACGATTCAAGATGGCCGAATTCAAGATGGCGGCCGAGACGAACGTACCCTCTAAAAGATAGCACTTTGACCCAGTATCCATTAATGCTTATTTGTTTTCCATTATTACAAACATTTTATAAATAAACGTGTGTTTTCCTACTTAGATATGCTCCTATTCTTACGAACCAGACTTTTTTTTGTCCACTGCGTCTGTCTTTATGGACGCAAGAACTTTTAATCATGTTTTCTGGTGGTTTCTTGACGTACCCTACTCCTCTATCAAGTTTGATCGAGAAAGCGCTTTGAAGCATCGACAGGTTTACTTGTCAGAATACACTACTGGATATAATAGGACCCCTCTTTCTTTCTTTTTCAATTTTTTTTATTGCTTTTGTGTTCTTTATGTTCACAGGCGAATGCGCCATCTTTCTTCTCCGGTCATGAGAAACCAGATGTCAATATGGCACTTTTCTCCCCCTAATTAATCCTCTGTGATATTCGTTTCAAGCGGACAGACTGCCACTCTGGGAGTGGAATTGTCGCCCAGTTGATCTCCTTCCCAACAGAATTACTTTCCTCCTCGCGAGATTTATACGGAAGTTCATCCAACCCAACGCAATATTGACCCCTAGTGCTTTGAATCAACGTTACGTCACCTTTGATGGCCTACTACCAAGCAGAGTTGCAAAATTAGACTATATGCAAGGTTGCCAACTGAGACGTTAATGATATTACAAATGACAAAACAATTTCCAACGGAAAGAAAAGTGAAATATTCTTTCTTCTCAAAGAAAATTGAAGAAACGAATTCGTACTGTGATTGGTTTAAAAAAAAAATCATGCCTCCTGGAATTTTCTGTCTTTTGACATAAACGGAGATAAGTATACTCACCTTAGGCCTAGCTGGAGAGCTGACAACGAGAGTCAGAAGAAGTTTCTGACCTCATTTGTGCATACTTTGGTAGCCTTTCCATATTCCACATAGCAGTTTTTACCTGACTCAAAAATGAATCAAGCAGTCTATTTTACAAGAACCAAGGTTGAAATAACCTTAACACGAAAAAAAAAAAAAACACGTTACCCTTGATGCGGAATCGATCCAAGGACAACTGACACACCAATACGATGCTGTAATCACCAGACTACGGAATCACACTCCATAGCTTGCTTTTCAAGCGTTATTAATACTTCGTTCATCAGATCGCAAGAAACACCTGTGTTTTTTTTAAAAAAGGGCGAAGATTAGCTATGGCAATAGTCCTGGCACGCGATGGGACTTCAGCGCCCTGAGACGACAGCAGAAGTGGAACGAAACAAAATTAAAATTAATTTCAAGTTTGTTAAGTTACCTCGCATAACTGCTTATTCCAACAAGCTTGAATTAGCTTAGTTATAACAACTAACCCACTTATGTTGTTCCAGCATGATTGTTTGATTATTGTTTATTAAGTTCAATCAATGCCATTTTTAACTGTCCATATTCTAAATTCAAATTTAAAATGTGAATGAAGACGTCATAGACCTAGACATTCTTAAGGAGATTTGAATACGTTGTTTACGAATCTAAACTAGTTATTGAAGGAAGGGATAATGTTATTTAGTGATATTTCTTTTGCTTTCTCCGTGCAACACGTGTGACGCTTAGCGTAAGGCTTGCGAGCAGTGAACCGTCTCATCAATTTTTGTTCAATTCAATAAACTGATGACCACTGGAATTTCATACTGTTCCAGAGCAGGATCCTTAGAAATATCATGTTCAGTGATAGTAAACATTAGAGCTGTTAAGAAATTTTATTCATAGTACTGCATAGATGTTATGTTTGTACGAGTAGCACACTCGTTCCCATGGGAACTGAGAGAAGTGACGTACGACTTAATCATTCCGTTATGTGATTAGTTAACTAATCGTCCTATTGATAATCGTCTTGAGAGTATTTCGTAGATTTAGAAAACAATTTCAGCTTGGAAATTTCTAACTCTTGTGTCTACAGAGAATACGCTGAAGCAAATTTAAGTGGGTGTGCGAGTGCAATAAACTGCCGTCACATTCGCTAACTATTTTCCTCCTATCACGATTTTTTTCTTTCTCTGCTTCTTGTTCTTCTTCTTCTTCTTCTCTTCATCCACCTCCTTCTCCTTCTTCTTCTTCTTGTTATCTCATCTCAATTTTAAGGTCTTCGAAAGGCCTTCTCCAGAAAGGTCAAACTTGAACGTCGCTCAGCGAAAGCCAAAGATCACTATTCTCAGCCTGTCTCCTCTTAAGACATGTGTCACATACACACACACACAAGTTATATGCATCAGGGGAAAATGCTAGACAAGACATATGCCAAGGACAGCCGACTTCAAAATCTTTTCCAATGTGCTTTCCTTTAAATATTATCGTTCTGTTTTCTTCTTCTTCAGAAAATAATTCTGTATTTTAAATTCTGCTTCATATTAAGAATTTACAAAAAATATTTTTTTTTTACCTTGATGGTGTATTGTTTTATTATGTCCTAGTTTACAGCATTCGTCTTATTTTACTAGACACAGAGACAGGAATTCTACCAGACCTACTCCAATGGAGGGGTTTCATCCCTCTAAATCATCTAGCACACACTCCAAACCCTAAAATATTTACCGTTAAAAATGTATTAAGAAACCTACTTACACCTCGCTAACTTGGCTTTTTACCTACCCCCCTAGACTGAAAATCCTGGTGGAATTCCTGCTCAACGAAGAAAAATAAACTAAAATACTTTTGTAGTATAAACTTAGGCTTCTGATCAGCAATCGGGAGGCATACAGGTTCGAGTACCGCTGCCGGTGATCGTGACTAAGCTCTTCTAGAGTTTTCCTCAGATTCAACAGGAGAATGCCGGGGGTGATACTTTAACTAGGGCTCTGGCTGCTGTCTTCCCCATTCCTGTCCCGGAAGAGTGACGCTATCACTCATACGTGACGAACTCAAGTCAAAAGGTACCAGTTGAGCCCATATAAGAATTTTCTGGCTCCGAAATCTTTTATCTTTTTTCTTTTTCTCTTTTTGTATTAGAAGTTCACCCTTCAATATTTCGCCATGAGTTAACAATAAGTGAAACTTGTTGCAAATTAGGAGATAAAAGAAATTTCTTTCATTAAATACACTTGAAGCTCATTAACACGCTATTGCTTTAGTAAACGATTACGAAACAGAGCTAAATAAATATGTAAATGAGAGCTCTGTATTCTGATATATATATATATCATTACTAAGATTTTTTGTCAATTTAAAAAGAGGAAGAAAAATTAAACCAAATACAAGAATGGTAATTAAAATTTGAGAAGTGAAAAAAAAAGAAGATATAACATTGAAGTATCATTAATTAAAAATTATATTGTTACAAGAAAAGAGAATTAGACGAATGTATATGTTATGTTGTACAGTAATTAAACTTATAAGATATGAATATTAATTTCAAATTTTACGACGCTCCAAGAAATATGAATGTTTTTCATCATCTAGTGTCGTATGCTGGAAAGGAATTTGACTGTTACAGAAAAGACTAATAAAAAACAGGAACCAAAGAGTGGAATAAACAAATCTGGTTAAACTATTTCCTTTAAAATATCAAAGAAATATTTATAAATGTAAACTAATTTTAAAATTTCACTTAAAATATAAAAATAAAATGTGCACAGTAGATAAGAAAATGGGATATTTTAGCACCATGTTTAATTAAGCAGAAAATTAACAGAGCTTAATGACCTTCAGGATTCTAGGTCAAACAGGCCGGCCCAAAGATCCCCGTCCGAAAGGGTCTAAGAACAGAAGGCCCGAATACAGAATCCCCTGTCTAAAGCACCCGAGGTCAGAAGAGCCTCGGTGAAAAGGGTTCGAAGTCACAACGGCTCTGGTCAAAAGGGGCCGAGTGTGAAAGGTCCTCAGTAAAAAGGACTCGATCAAAAGAACAGAAGAGCCTGTGCCTAAAGGGCTCGAGCACAGGAGGACCCTCGTCAAAAAGGCCTGATGTCAAAACGACCCTGGTCTAAAGGGCCCAAGTACAAGGGGGCCTCAGTCAAAAGGAACCGGGGACAAATGATTCCCGATAAAAGAGGCTCTGGGGCAAAAGGATCCCGCTCAAAAGGGTCTCGGTGAAAGGTGTTGAGAACAAAACAGATAGTCAGTTTTATCATAGTTTAAATTTGAAGAAGATTGTAAGGTGTTTTAATATATTAAATGGCTTCATAACTTTGTGCATTTTTAAAAAATATATTTTAGTGTATTTTTCGAAGGCCAATTAACTTTATTTATTTACTTACTTTTTCTGTTACTTAAATTCACAAACATCTTTATAAAAACTATGATTCATTTATGATATTGTTAATTTAATCTGATCATGTAATATTCCTGTTTGCAACGAAAACATTTGTGATGTGAGATTTCCGTTAAGGAGACACGAGTCATTGTTGAAAACTTTGATACACTCCATTTTTCTTTGGACAATTTCCGTAACTATTAACCTCGACCCGTCCTAATAATTTTTATGAGTGCAATTAAAAAAAAAAAAATCCACAACATCCATGTTTTCGCTGAGGTTCGAACTCAAAAACATGTTGAATATTAGTCTTCAGAACCACTGAATCCAGACAGGAGGAGTCGTTGTAATTGTTCCATCTTGAACTTGAATAAAACGGGACCTTTTATAGTTTCACATGAAACTAAGCCTACTGGAAAGAAACCGCCACGACAAAGTCCTTTTTTTTTTTTCAAAACGCAGACAATTTTCATCGAGATCGCTGTACCCTTTCAAAAACTATGGCCTGTCAAATATCATGACAACACACACACACACGCATCGACTTTAGAGTTTCATTCTGTTTTAAAAGTTGGTTAAAAATAGAGAGAAAAAAAGTAGCTCTATTAACACATTTCTCTTTCGGAGTGAATGTATTAGATTTGACAAATGAAACGCCTAGCCTTCTTCTCTTTCTCACCTCTTTTTTCTCTTTCTTTCTTTGAGAACGAAGAATGTTCTAGAAGTTTTCAGACCAATTGTTTTAACCATCAGATATCGGTCAAGGATCATTAAATTGATTGGCAAATCTTTCACCTCATTGTTCTGGTGATGGAACGCACAAAAAAGGCAACTAGGATCAGGGACGACAGATGAAGCTAGTATGGATGTTGAATTTGAAGTGCCTATTGTCTTCTGAAACGGTTTGAGCAGTCGGGGGAGCGGGTTAAGAGGAAGTAAGAATCACTACTTTAACCACGCGGGGGAAGGGCAAGTATTAAAGACACTAACGATTAAAAAAATGTACAATGTGTTATTTTTAAGCTGGTAATTGCCTAATTATCGTATAATTCTATGAAGTGGAATTATGTGTAATGTAGCTTCGTATACTTCGTGTTGCTATTTTTGAATTGACAAAACTCACAAAATAAAAACTAAAATATTTAAATGTACTGAATTGGACAGGTAAAATAATTTCACTAACCGGTAGCGCCATCTAGAGTGCATTATATTGATGTAAAGGAAGCTTGTGAAAACAGAAAGTTCTGTTAACTCTAATACAGTTTCTTAACCTGTGTACCGCAGAACTATTGAGACTGTGATTTTCCTGGTAAAACTAAATTAAAATTATTTCACTCAATATTTATTTTTAAAAAAATGGAATAAGGCAAGCATAGTGCGCGTAAGGCCAAGACACCAACCGTTCATGTCAGGTCATATGATGGACCCGAGTGAAATACGTTGAGAACCACTTGCTCTAATGTTTATTTAAGAGAATACTCACGAGGAGTGAGTAGGGTACAGCTACTGGTGATAGTATTTTATTTCTCTCGTGAGTTGTGGAGACTAAGAGTCCGAGACTTCCTATATCAGTTAGCCATTTCCTTGCATAACACCCCGCCGCGCTGAAAAATAGTCCTCTAAACGCTCTGAAGAAATAGCATTGCAAATCAAACCTATTCTTCATACCCCTCCCGTAGAGATAAATAGAAAATTTCTTCTCCATTCGGAGATGTAATCTCATTCAGCGACTTTTCTCCGAAAGGACCACCGAAGTTCATTCATCAGAAGAACATATTTTAAAAAAAAAAAGCAAACAAACAACTCTGCTTTATAGTTAACACATATTCACAAGCAATGTTGATATTTGCTACTACTTTTTCTCATTCGAGCCATTGTAAAATGGATATTTAAGTGAGGTAAGTCTAAAGTTGTGGCTCGATTGAATTCCTAGTGGTACCTTGAACGCCCCCGAACGCTATTACTACTCTCTGTAGGAACTCATTCAAAAGTTATGAGTAATGACAAGGGTTAAGATACATTGGGCGTCGCCATACGAATTCTTCGAAAGGTACAGGACGAACATATAAAAATACGAAAGTTGTACTAATCAGTGCACAAAAATATTAGATTTATAACAAGTGTAAAAAAAAAAAATGACAGTGCCATTTGTGAAAGATTTAAAAACATTTGGCGCCCCTTGCTTGTAAATACTAAAGAAACCTCAGACACTAACAATTATTTTTCATTTGTCTTTATTAGTCGTCAATTAGTGATATATTTCAATTAGTCTGCGGTAAGGAACAAGAGTGAGTGTTTGTATTGCGATAATCCTGCCCTCTGTTGATGAGTTGTAAAATCGGAGGTATTATTTATTATCCAACCCTCGTACTTCAAGCCATTCAGTTAATACGCGTATGAATAAACTCGTAAAAATAAAAAAAGATGAGTTCATTTTGAGTAGTTACGTTGCAATTTGCTATGCTGTCAAGAAAATAAAATTACACTTGAAAAAAAAAAAAAAAAAAAAGAAGTGTGGAAAGCTTGATGAGAGGAAAAACAACGAAAAACAAACTTGCTGAGAAAAGCATAAGAGACGTTGAAGAAAGAAAGAATCGGGAGATTGAATACGAAAAGTCGATTTGCGTGAAATCTGGTGGTCGTTTTCTTAAGGTTATAGTGGCAATTTGTATGGATAAAGACGAGGATACTGCACGTTGTAACTGCAGCGTGGGATGAAAAATTGGTGGTTTAAAAGAGCGAGAGAGAGAGGGAAGGGGGAAATGCTGTTTTGTGCTTGTGTTGGAAAGAATGTCTTTTCTTCTTCGCTCCCTTCTTCTTTGATTTGGATATTCGTCGCTGAAAAGCAGAAGAGGAACTTCGTGGAGAAGGAGCGAAGAAGATGCCAGTGTAGCAGACTGTTGCCCAGAGCGTTCCACACGAACGCACATAATTAAATTTCCACCAAAAGAAGGGACTGTTTCGAGGGAAAACACACCCTTTCATCTCAAAGTTCAAGCGTCTTATCCCTGCTTGTCGTCGATCCCACCTCGCAACTACTAGTCTCTCTCACTCACTCACTCTCTCTCTCTCACACACACACACACACACACACACACAGAGAGAGAGAGAGAGAGGGAGAGAGAGAGAGAGAGAGAGAGAGGGAGAGAAAGAAACACAAACATGTAATACTATAAGATTCTGAGCAGGAAATCCAATCTTGGCTCTAACAGAGAGAATTGTTTAATAGATCTGCTTTATTTTCTGCTCCATTTTGGAGAACCCTTTCTTGACTGCTAAACGTACTTGAGACCGTTTTAAAACGTACAACAATCGTGTTTTTATGGAGGAGAAAGGCGTAGAAAGACCAATATTGATGGTATCAATAATGTTGATATGTTTTAGTCATGCAATTGTCTGAAGGAAAAATAAAAAAAAAAAGTCTATACAGAGCAAGCCATCGTGGTCTGTTGATGAAAGATGCTGTACGGAACAGTAATAGAGAGGACGTTCATAGTGACATTGTTTCAAAGATTTTTAGACCAGTACCACTAAATGAGTGTCAAGACTGGAGACCCTGGTTGTCAATAAAACAGTCAAAACATTTAAATTTAATTAAGTCTGTGTATGTGGGCTTTGCATAAAACTGTAGGCCTATATATCAGGTGACATTATCTGGGTCTCAGAATTTCTGAACTTTTAAACTTAATTAATACTAAGCAACGCCCCGGAGCCCTAACATTATTTAATATTTTATTATCGGATCTACTACTGATCAAAGCAACACAAAATTTGAAGGAAGAAAAAAAAATACACGTTGTTGTTTTAAATTTAACTTCTTAAAATTTATGTTCATTGTTAGTGTTGATTGTTGACATTATCTTTTTCTTTCTGTTTGTTTTTTCGCTCCTTAAGCTTTAATGGTTAAACTGAACGTGACCGTCCAATTTTTTGTGAAACCCTAACATCATAAGACCACATAATGTTGGTGGTTAAGGGCGTGATTTTCGAGAAAATAGCCACAGACACCCGAAAAAGTTACTGTTTATTTCCCTTTTTTTGCTCCTGGAGTCTTAGTGGTACCACTGATCGAGTGTGCATAAGTTTATGTGAAACTTTCACATCATAAACTTTCGATGGTACTACATAGACATGGATGTGAATGGCGGGTATTTTAATGTCATAGATTACAAACGCCCACTTCATCAAACTGTTTTTCCATTCTTCTTCAGAACTACATTTCAAAAGCTTCTATATTACAAAAATATACACTTCTCGTAGATTTTTACGTGCACTTTTTGTACACATCATATAAAGTTTAATCACTCGCGTGATAAACGCTTCTCGTAGCCTAAAAAAGAATAAAAAAAAGTTTGGCAGGAGCAGGAATGGAATCGTCTTTAACTGAATAATTTAACCAAATGAGTTAATTGAACGCACTAAATTCATCACATTTCTCTTGCCAATATACTGACATTTCCTGTACACAATTCTTACACTTTCTAAATTATTTTGTACAATAACTATATACAGAATGGTTCCAATTATACGGGCAAATTTTGGAAGATGTTTAATCATGCCATTAATAAAAAAGTTAACTTCTTCAATGGGGTTCGTACTAGAGATACAACAGGGGTCCAATTTCAAGCCCAAAACTCAACTTATAAACAATATGTTAAATTAAAATTAAATTGTGTGTTAAAATGTGATGTCTTAGGGTTTTGCAGTGTTACCAACCTGGTATAAAGATTATTATTATTATTTGGAAACAGCAGTTCGTTAATTTATTAAATGGTTGGCTTTCCTGGTTATACTAAAGCTCATACGTAAAACACAGAATACTGTATTGCAATGTATGAGCTGAAATGTTCAAACTAAACGTTTTCAACGTTCAACCTGTATCTCGAAAAACCAGCGGATTTCTGTTCTTTTAGAAAATAACCTTTTTCTATGTGTCGGTGTGAACAATCATCTCCTTAACTTGTAATGATCCGTAATTTGGAATGGCCCTGTATATAACTAAATAGATTGATTGATAGACAAATCCAAATGGAGATAGAGGGGGGAGGATGATGTAAAGTGCATTAATGTGTCTATATCGACCAATTGACGCTTGTTCCATTCCATTTGTCGTTAATTGTGCCCCCCCCTTTCTTTCTCTTGTTAATTAAGCTTCTGAGTTATTCAGACAACAGAGAACACGAGGAAGATTGTTGTCCCTGCTGACGTAAGCCTTTTGTTTGAGAGTCCACTTGATATGACGGTACCGCGATGACAAGTCAAGACATCTTTCAACATGTGTAGTCATGGTCTTTAGTCGTGTAATTTGCCTAATTAATATTTCGTTTTCCTTCTTTGGGTTGCCTTATACAGTTAAGGAGGAGGGGGGAATTAGCTTTATGTTTTTTTTTGGGGGGGGACATTAAACCTCTTAAGTTTTTCTAAAGCCAAAATGACTGATTGATAACTTACAAAGCAAATATTCTTGTTTCCTTCCTCTACGACATTCATTTGTTCTCAACAGTGTCTCTCTACGTTTCATCATCTCCTTGGATACTGGTAAACATAAATGATAAGCTATTTTATTATCAATTGTAACAGAGATTGCTTGAACATTATCCACTATTTACATGTTGCTCTTCGTGCTTGAATAATGTTTTCTGAGCATTTTACATTTATATTCAGTAATCGGAGGGAAAGAGACCATTGGGAAGACCGAGACGTAGTTACTATGACAATATTAGAAGGTATCTCCAAGAGGTAGGTGTTCGTGATGAAAATTGGCTTGATTTTTCCGACGATAGAATCCAATGGCGAACGTTTGTTACTGCGGCGATGAACTTGCGAATTCTGTAAATCATTAGAGTTAATCGTCTAATCTTATTCTTGATATCTAATTGATATATTTTTAGTTGCACGAATATCTAATGATCGAACTGCCCCACAAGTCTCCGAAATGACATCCTCGGTGAACACTCGTCCTAGAATACCTGTCAAGACTTGATTCGGAGGTATCCTTGTGGTAAACTTTATTTTATAAGGGCCAGTCTAGTCACTTTGGACTTCGGCCTGTCACGATTCGCCTTTAGCTGCTAAAATCCACACCCATGCCCCTGCCAGGACTCGAATCCGGGACCTTTGAGCCGATGGCCTACCGCCGCAGACCGCTCGGCCACCCGGCCGGCGTACCCTCCTGGTATTGGAATGAGAAACAGGGAGAAAGCATTAAAAACCTGTCAGTTTGGTCGATAGCAGGACTCAAACCCGTGTACCATACACCAAGTGGCCGTAACTCAGTTGATAGAGCGTTGGCTTCGCATTTCGTATGTCCTTGGTTCGAAACCAGCAGCCGACCATCCTGACTAAGATGTTTTCTCAGCCACACCAGACAAAATGTCGGAATTGGGCCTTCAAGTTAGGGCCTTGTCGACTTCTTTCCTCATTATTTTCCGTACTGTATCCCGGTATGAGCCGTAGATGCCTAAAGACCATAAAATAAATTTAAATTCAAAATTTTTGTGCATAAAGTGTATTCAGCAGTTTAATCCAAATAAGGTGCAAGAAATTAGAGTGTGTGATCAGAGTCCAAATCAAAATCTGACCCGATATCAGTGTTACTAAACTTACCAAAAATTTTGTGGGCGGTATGGGGGTAAAATTGGGGCAGACACCAGTGACCACGAAATCTGCACCCATGAGATGTCTCGAATACCCCTTGCAAGGATAGTGTATATTATGTAGTTATAAAATCTGAGATAAACATTGCCGCCCCCCACTCATAAAACGATATTGATAAATATAGATGTTTATATTCCAACCGTGACTTATTGACTGTTTGATACAATGTACCTGAAATATCAGAAACCAAAGTGATTTCACAGGCAGATTGGGATTTATCATGGCGCCGATTCCCCGTGCTAGTTCAAAATTTCTCTCCTATGTAAAGTGAATATAGAATAATCAAATTATTTCTCTGCTCCCTAGTTCTCACTATTGTAGTATATAGTGCTGACTTAGTTCCCGAAACAAAAGCACTATTAATTCTCTCAGCCGTCTAAAAGGCTTACAACGTTTTATAAAAGGTAGGATTTTGACGTCCAACAAGAGATGACACTTCAGCGCCCTCTTAACATTGCAGAAACGGAGCAGTAAAATGAGGTATGACAGCGCCATACAAACGAAGATAGATAATTCCAACGTTCATGTCTCTTGGCCCCTTCCTCTGTTCTCTCAACATACCTACTCAGAATCTGGTATTCAAAGCTAAGAGCAGAGACCAAGCAATCAAAAGAGTCTCTTTTCGTTGGCCTTTAGCCTCAAAATTCCCTCTTTTCCCCCTCTTTTTGTCTTCACGAAGCTACGGATATGAGATTTCGTGAAGAGAAGACCAATGGGTCCTCTTTAGTTGCAGACATGGAAGAGACCACATGACATTTCCGCCCCTTTTTGTAAACGACCAGTGTTGCCAACTAAAAATATTAATGCATTAAATGCGTATAAGAAAAGAAGTAACAGAATGCTCTCTGTTCTCATAATCTCTATTGTCTTCACAACAATTCAACATGGACAGGAGATAGTTAAACTTACCTAACTTGAACAACTGAACCTTTGTCGTTAGAAGAGCTCTAGTAATGTTAATTCAAATAACAATGCAATTGTGTTCCAACTATAAAAGCATGGTTTCCAACTAAAGCAGCCATTGTTGTCTAGTGTTCTGAAGCTGCATGCTTTGGTTTACCAGTGTAGTCTCCTGAATACCCAAATAAGTTCCTAATGACATTCACATTAAGAAGAGCAATTTGTACTTCGTTTTTATATTGTATTGAAACAAAATATTCTTTGTACTGCACAAGAGTGCAAATGTTCTTAATGATGGTAACATGTTGAATGTATACACCGTAACTCGTACAAGATAAAACTTGGAGCATAAATTCATGAGACGTGAGACCTCAAACCATTTAAGTTTCACAACGTTAGCTTGACTTTTTTTTTTCTTTCAAAGGACAATTGTTTTGATAGGTCTACATATTATTTACCTGGGACATTTTGCGGTCGCGGATCACCGGTGGATCACACTTTAAGAAAAACTAAACAAGAGGAACCACATGAATATACTTATAAATTAAAGTTCTTGTTTACATTACACACAGACAACATTTTGCTTGTAAACAGGATCCTCATAGAGCCCTGCAAAGAAAAATGTTTGCACACGTCATTAATTAGGAAGACAAATAAGGAAAAATAAGTGTTATAATATAAACGTAAACGAACCTGATCACAAGTTAGCGATGTCTATATAGTGAAGGCTAAGGAAATGAAAAGTACCTGTCGCTTTCAGAGTTACAAGATTGAAACAAGTTAGGCGGAGCCCTGTCGGGTGACAGTGCACATGTACTACCACCAGGCTTCATCAGCGAGCATCATGTTTGTATAATCAATATTCCGTTTGAAAAAATTGCTACAAGATCTTTCCAACGACACCTCAATCACCTTCCTAGCCCAAATAATTACTCACAGTTTGGAAAATTACCCTTTAACTCTGGCATCACCCCTGCGATCTGGATGAGTGATATAGCTTTGAAGCCCTCTTGCCGAGACCTTTCCATCGACACCTCGACGGACAGAGCGGTTGTATAAAACTGCTTGTTTGAGAGTAACAGAATTTAAAACGGCGGTTAAAACTAATCTCAAATCGGAAGTCAGATTTTTCTCAATCTGCTTTTGGTGAGACGTTAGCCTCCATCACGCCCAAACGCATGGACTAAATTTAGAAGAACCCCCCCTTTTTTTGTCTACGTCTCTAAGGAAACCAGCAATACCTTTATTTTGTTCTGAAAAGTTTTGTAAACCCCTTGAGATGGCAACGAACATCACTACCCACACGTCAAAGGAAACATGAGCAGGGTTATTCTTGTAGATTATTTCCTCGTCGGGAAGCGGAGGAGGCTGTCACTTGTGGAGAAGTTAGCCGTCATTGAGACACGGCGACGAATGACACTCACTGGCTAACTGTGCCTGACTCGATAAATTTATCATCCTTTCAAAACTTTTTTTTTTTTCAACGTCTTTTGGTAAACGTGAAGATAGGCCGGAAAAGTGAGATGGAAAAAAAAATCGCTGTCTACAGGAGTATAACCGATGGAAAAAGGCATGATTAATGAACTACTTCTGACTAGACAGGTCAAGTCACAAGGTATGGTCAATTAGTGGTTGTGAAGCTAGTTATACAGGAAGTTAGTTACATGATGTTGAAAAAGAAAATTAATGTATAGGTTAAAAATAGTATCGTAAATACATGTTGTTAGTTACTCATTTAAACTCTAACCCAATTTATGGTGGACATAATGAAACCTGAGAAAGTGTGTGTTTATATGTGTGGCCTCGTTAGATGAGTGGATAGATTCTTTACACTAAAGTCACTTCGCAGGTTATTTGATTCGATTCCCGGTGCGGATTTATTGAACATACTTGTTCGCAATCCACTTATTATGTATACGGTTAGCCCTTAAGCTGCGTTCCGATGCGGCTATTGGGGGCATTTCTTTTAGAGGCGCTTCTGCTGCTGATTACTAGAAATAAGTTGGAGGTTTCACGCAGCCTCTAACGCGCTGCCAACGCGCGTCGATATGCTGCTGAGTCTCTCGTTAGGGGAGGCCAATAACAGCGCTGCTTAATGGTTTGTCGGTAGGTACTCTGTAGCACTTCAAAGGAGCGTCGCTGACCCTTAAAATGTCTGTTAGAAGTGCTACTACTGACCTCGTCTGAAGGCAGCCTTAGAATGTTCACGATTTCACCATACATGTGTGTGTGTGAGAGAGAGAGAGAGAGAAAAGAAAGAAAGAGAGCGAGAGAGAGAAAACAGAAAGAGAGCAGAAATATACAGAGAAAAGAAGAGACAGACAGACAGATAGAGGCAAAGAGAGAGAGAGAGTCAGACGGAGAGGGATATAGACAGGGAAACACAGACAAATAGAGAAAGAGAGCAACATAGATGGAAGAAAAGAGACAGATACTGAGAGGTATGGAGAGAGGAAAAGACACAGACAAATAAAGACAGAGAGGAAGAGACAGACAGAGATGAAGACAGAGAGAGGGGGAAAGACAGATAGATACAGAGAGAAAGAGCAGAAAAAGTGAAATGGAGAGAAAGAAGGAAAGACAGACGGATGGAGAAAAGGAGACATACATACATGAAACGAGGGAGACACACACATGGAAAGGCAGAGAGACAAACAGAATGGTAGAGACAACGGAGGGAGATACAGATAAAGAAGAAGAGACAAGTAGAGAAAGATAAACAGAGGAATGGAGAGAGATGAAAAAACAGACAGACGGATAGAGATAGAGAGAAAGAGAATGTGACAGACAAAAATGGAGAGAGAGAGAAACAGAGAGTAATGGAAAGAGAAGGAAAGACAAACAGACGGAGAGAGGTAGAGACAGGCAGAGATGAAGGGAGACATAAGCAAAGAGGAATAGAGAGAGGGAAAGACATACATACAGACAGAAGGAGAACCAGACCATAAGAGGTAGAAACAGACTAACAGATGTCAGTTTGTAAAAATATGAACACTAAAATTCTCCGTTTCCGCAAGCTATTTCCTTTTAAATAATAGAAATTAACATCCCAGTGCAAATCACCTATATTTTATTACCGATAATTACAAATATACTTCATTTTTTGGTTCACAGGGTCGTTCCCGGAGTCTCACTCACATCGACTCCCTGGACCCCGGGATGCTGGTAAAAGCAGAAGACATGGATAGCAGGTCGGAACCCGACACCTCGCAGGACAGGCTTATCGTTCCCACCAGCGACCCCCAGCAACGGAGAAGGAAATTGTCCCGCTCTCAGGTAGGCTATAATTAAACTCTATTCTTGCAGTCTTTTCACTTTGTTTTGTATTTTAACGTCATTAAAGATAAATGCAAAACATTTTATACAGTATATAAGGGGCAGTCAAATGAAAACAGAACATCCGTCATAAAACACATTCCTCGCAAAAGTTGGCAACACTGTTGTTACGTATCGATACTGCCATCTGTAGGGTAGGAGAAATGCATAGTGAAAACGCACAGGTCCACACAGTTGTTTCGCTATTGCTCTGGAGGGGAGCGTAGTGAAAAGTGTGTTCGTCCAGCATTGGAAATGGAGACAAGAAAAGAAGAGCAGCGAGGTGTGGTTCGTGTCTTGGTGGCCGAGGGTGCTGGAACACGCGAAATTCATCGTCGCATGTCTGCTGTGTATGGCGAACATTGCATGTCCCTGCAAGTGTGCACGAGTGGCAGAAGAGATTCCGCGAAGGATGCACATCACTGCAGGACGATTCGCGCCCGGGACAGGCCCATCGAGCGATTACGCCTGATGTGATTGCGCGGATTGATGGTCTGATCCGGGAAAACCGACGAATCACAGAGGAAGAAATTCGTGTTTTGAAGCTAGCAATTTTTAAGAGCTCTGAAAAATGGCCGGTGCGATTTACAAACGACACAGGCACAAAAGAATGGTTTCTTGGTGATGTTTGACAATGTCAAGAAGAAATATACTCTATTACCTTTTTCATTTCGTCCGAAAATCACAAAATCATGTCGTTCACTGATTACATTATGTAAAACTTTTAGCAAAATATTTATGTGTATTACGTCAGTCGGAAACAATCTGATCTTTTCTCAGCACTTAAAATGTTAAGTGTTTCTTAAAGGAAATGAATATCTGAGCATTCCTATAACCATTTGAATTTAGTACCAGAATATGCTGAAAATTAAAAGTATTCTTATGCAAGTGTTAATTTCTTTTCATTCCTTCTTATTATCCCTTCCTTTCTTCCTTTCTCTTCTCTGTTTTTCTTTCTTCCTTTCCATTCTTTCTCCCTTCCTTCTTTCTTTTCTTCTTTCCCTCCTTCTTTTGCTTGCTTCCTTCCTTTCCTTGTTTGTTTGTTTCTTTCTTTCTGATTCCCTTCTTCATTCTTTTCTTCACTTCCCTTCTTCCTTCCTTCTTTATTTTTCTTTCTTTCCTTCCCTCTTTCTTTCTTTCGTTCTTCATTTCCAATCTTTCTTTCTTTTTCCTCCCCTTCTTTATTTTTCTTTCCTTCCCTTTTTCTTTCTTACTTTCTATTCTTTCGTTCTACATTTTAACTTTTTCTTTCATTTCTTTCTTAATTTTTTCTTTCATTCTTTCTTTTTCTTCCTTTCCTTTCTTTCTTTCTTTCTTTCCTTCCATTTTTTCTTTCTTTCTTTTTCTTTATTTAATTCTTTTTTCTTCCCTCATTTTCTTTCTTTCCTTTCTTCCCTTCTTTTTCTTCCTTCTTTCGTCCTTTCTTTCCTTTCATTTTTTGTTCCTTTTCCTTTGTTTTTCTTTCCTTCTTTATTTTCTTTCCTTTTCCATCCTTCCTTTCGTTCTATCTTTCTTTCTTTCCTTCTTACTTATTTACTCTCTTTCTTTTTGTCTCAATGTACAGTGTGTGTGGAATGTACAGTACCCAGCTATAACGCGAGTACCGGGGACACGTTTTACGCACGCATTGTAATCTATTCGTGCTATAGTGAAACCTTTTTTTCTGTAACTGAATGTTAATTAAATAATGTACTGTACAGTAACTGTAATAGGCATGCTCTTCAATTAATTGCACTTACAAGTTTATTAAAAATCACATTACGTTTTACAATACAATACATACATGTAGCATCACGAAGCAAAGGAGTTTGTAAATACGAAATTAGACAACGTCATTAAAGTAAAGATGAACCAATAACTAGATTACGGGAATTTAAGAATACTGGGCCTTGAGAATTTGAATTTTATTTATGGCATTTAGGCATTTTAGACTCAGGCCGGGGTAGAGGAGGGGAAAAGATATGGGAAGATGTCGGCCAGGGCCTAAGTTGAAGGTGCCATTCCGGCATTTGCCTGGTGTAATTGAGGGGAAAAAACCCTAAAAAAACTGGATCTTGAGATAAGATCCTTAAATTATCGTGGGACATAGTGACAGGTCCACAAGAAGGGGAGCGAAGAGGGCATGTGCGTCGAGCGACGGGTTTTGGGACGCCAAATGAAGATAAAGGGAGGGCGTTTTACACTTTTGGTTCCTTCGAAGAGGTGCCAAAATCGGAGTTTGCTACCCTTTGCAAAAAAAATATAAGCTGCGGCTATGCGTGATGATACCTACGATATAGCAGATTTCACGGTGTGACGAAGTTTTACTGTATGTGGACATTGTGTGTGTGTTGTTCTAGCGAATGGACATGCCAGTCAACACACAACTTATGTCGAAATTCTTGACTTTCTGCAATAAGAAAACACGAAAGCAGTTTAAAAAAAAAAATGGTTGCATATTGATTCTTGGAGACAGATATTTTTAGCCTTACCTAGCAGCAGTAAGAAATTGAATACATTTTCCTTATTTCCTCGTGAAAACACAACACAACACACACAAGATAAAACAGAAGAACGCATATTGAATTTTCCTCAGCTTTTAAAATTGGTTTCTATTCTATATTTTTTTCCGCTTTGCAGAACGCTGGAAGTCCTTTATAAAATCACACAACATTGATGAACAATCATGCATGTTATATCCTATATATGTAGCGTTTATATCTGCACATCAATCCAGCCACAATACGTATATATTCACATATACAAGTCATTTAACATTATCCCTCTATATTCGTTTTTTTTTTTGTAAATTGAATTTCATAACGCATTTTAGGCTGAATTGAAACGATTCCTCATTACTCACCGTTCTTACGCACTCCCATTCTCTCAAATTTCTATTTGGTTTCATGTAATACATAATACGCTCCGATATTACCTACTTTTATTTTATTTGATTGAAATCGCTTCACTTCCACGACATTATGTGTGTATTTGGTGATAATAATCACATTACCTGTTATTGTATTGTGTATTAAACCGCTTGGTTCTGTTGTATTCTAAAGGATAACAAAAAAAAAGTCATTCATTTGTTATACAACGCAAAGCCACAAGAATCACCCACTCAAAGTTACACACACATACATAATAGTATCACACACATACATTGGGACTCATATGTGACTGTGTTTATAACACAGACATACACGTATAAACACCCATATCTGCAGATTGTCGCACGCAAAGAAATACAGGCGATGTGAGAACAATAGAAGCGAGTACATTTAGAACGGAGTAATTTACAGGACTGTTTTGGGGATAAAAAAAAAAGATCAATTTCCGTGACCACAATTAACACTTTCGCTTCGCTATACAAAAGTATTTTCACATACTCTACAGTTCTACGTACATGCACACGGCCTGAGTGATACCCGAAATATATATACTGACTTTATGAAGTACACCGACAAACTTCTGGAGGTAATTCCTCACATCAAAACCAAAACAAAAGTTCCTCTAACAAGTATTCGAAATGTCCATAGTTTCGGAGCTACAGGCTGCCGAAAGCGTGGGAAAATGAACTTTTGAGCTTCATATTTCTCACGCGGCGAGCATTAGAGCTGATGCGACATATCGTCACAAATGACGTCATATCTCTAGAAATAATGACGTAAGGGATGTCCGTTTAGCAAATGAAAATAGTACCCAATACAATGATTTGAGCAGTGTTTACGGTTAAGAGGGTCCCTGTCTAGAAATGTCTTCAAAAGAACTTCTTTCTTGTTTTGATGGGAATAATCACCTCCCGATGTGTGTTGGCGTTATTCACTAACACCCTGTATATAAATTTAATTAGCTAGCCCATTTTTTCTCCTTTCGCACGATTCTTAAGTGTCTGGATTCAGCTATATTTGCTGAAGATTAGAAAGGACCGTCAAAATTTTTTGAATAATTTTTAAGCTATAATTTATTCCAGTGATTAAACAGGTCCTTCATTATTCGAATAATCGAATAAGCGAATAATCTATTAAATTTATATTTATTCAGCCCGATATTATTAAAATCATTATCCGGATACTTCATTATTTAAATCTTTACAAGCGAATAAGGTAATAAATTTATGTTTATTCAGCGAGATATTATTCGGATAATTCATTATTCGAATCTAATTGTGTATCTTAATAGTATAACAATGAATATTCGAGTGTTATTCGAAAAATAATCCATGGTTCAATCTGTTAAATCGTATATTCAATTAATCGAATCTCTTGATCTCAAACGATCTCAAAGAATTCGAATATCTGGAACCTGGATTTGGATCCAAGCATTCGAAATCAGGTTGACTATGTGGATAGCCAAAACCAGGATTCAGATCAGTGAATACGTTTGATCATGCCTATTTTCTATAAAAGCCATCCTGTCAGTTCTTTTTCCTTTAATAAGTTATGGGACAAATACGTGGATATCCAGTAATCATTTTAAATGCTGATGATAATTCGCTCTCTGTCCAACAAAATACTTGGAAACGCTTTATTACGAAGTGCATATAGTGCAAAAAATACCACAAGAGGAGGCTTTTTAGCCTTACCGGATTGAAAGTGGCAAAAATTTAAATCGAAGAAATTCAACCCAAATCTGAAGTCAGTTTCTCTATACTTGTTTTTATTTATATTGGAGGCTGAGTACATGTAGTTAACACATACCGGGAAGCAACGTTGTATCCTTGTAAGAAGATAAAAATGCAGCCGGATAAATCAAAGGTCTCTTAATCCAAATCTGAAATCAGTTTCTATATACCTACTTTGATTGAAGTGCTAGTCTGCGCTAGAGCTGGATAGATAGTTGGAAAGGCGGACAGTATGAAATTAGTAGGCCAACATTTTTTTATTTTTTTTGTGGTGGTGGTGGGGCATTAAAATCAGGTTTGGGGTTTTAATTTTTTTTTCCTATTATGCTATCCAAAATTTTGGTTTACACAGCCAGAATGTTGTCCTCAAGTACGTCCTAGAGCTGTTTCAGACCTTATCATCTAAGAATTTGTGGACAGACAGATCGACAGACAGACAGACAAGAACAAATCAAAAGATGTTCCCTGAAGGAGCCCCTAAAACGGAAGTTAATTTATTGTATCTTCAACAGAAAGAATCAAAATAAGCAGAAGGTATGCAACCCACCAATCACTGTTGCAGTGCAGGTCATCTAGGCGTTACAAGTCGTCCTATTCATGTAATAATTCCACGCAGCTATGTAATCAGTGTTTCTTGCAGAAAAATTTGAAAGGGGGTACACAGAGTTAGTGGGTAAGATACTTGGTTTCGATGCAGGAAAAAATACCCTTCCCTTTAAATACCATCGTCTACGGGCAATAACGCTAGATACAACAATAAAGAAAACGCCAAAGGGAGACTCTGGGGGATATTCTAGCTATATATACGCAGTACAGGGTACCCCAGATAAAAGTAGCCCAGATGTAATCAGCAGTTATATACAAGTGATCATTAAAACGAATCACTTGTGTGTTCTTACTGGTTACAGAAGATGCTGAAAATGATTGTCTGCATATTTCACACACATCTCCGCGTGACTCAACAAATCCTGCTGTTCTTTGAACAATTCTGGCATTCCAATATCACGAATGGTACTTTATATCCCCGTTGGCCAACGCGTGTGTGGGGAAGGGGAGGGGGTTACTCCTTTGATTTCAAGTTGCTCTAGAGATAAAAAATAGAGAGTCTTTAAGTCAGGGGAGCGTGGTGGCAACAAACTTGTGCTCACTGTCCTTTCGTCATAGAATGCATCTTGAATTTTCTTCAGAGATGTCTTCGACGGTGATATATGCCTTCGTCTTGTTGAAGTAAATGGTACTTGTGCTCCTCAGGGGGTTAGTTGTGCATAAAACTATTCAAGGATGTTTTGCTAAAATCTAGTTTTGACGGAGCTGGCGAAAAACATGGGGTCCATCAAACCTGATACCACTCAACAAACGCCAACTTTGAGACCTTGCAGCGGTTCTTCAATAAGCACCGTAGGATTATCTGTTGACCAATACTTCTTGTTCTGAGAGTTTGCGTGGCCTAACCTTAATGATGAAACAAAAAGTTTTGTCAATCATGAAATAAAGCAGTGCGTCCAATAATACTTCAGTAATCTTCGTCAGCAACCAGAATCAATAATTCACACAATACATTTCCCTTAAGTTCCATGATACACGTTACACGATATGGCTTCAAATTAAGAGATACGACAACAGGACGTTCCTCTTGACTTTATCTAGTCCTTTATTTACTACAACATTTCACGTTACAATGAACTATTTGATTTTACGGGTGAAATCTATGCCGTCTTTTGCCTCACATACGTATGGGTTTGAGTCGAACTGCTTTTATCTGGAACATCCTGTATTACAAACTGCACTTTCTGAATTATTGAATATTCTTTTTTCTGCATGTACAGATGTACATTAAAACAATTTGAAATATAAACAGGTTAATAATTCAAATTAATCTACAGTATTGAAATATGTCAAGGAAGAAAATTCTTTTATTACGTAATTCAACGAAAACACTCTTTTTCATAAGATTTCTTATTGTTTTGTATATTCTGGAAATACAGATGGGGGGGGGGGGGTAGTAGACCAGTATCTTGCCTGAGTATTTCGTTTCTCGAGAGTTGAGCATATATCCTATATGCAAGTAATGTATCCTTAGTTCTCTAACTTTTAATATTTCTCAGGAGTCGTTGTACATGAAATTCTTTACTTACTGTCTGGGGGAAAGGGCACTCTTCTCCTCCTAAGGTACGCCTAGAAGAAATACTGAGTGTGATGACTGAGCATCCTTTGGACAGCATCTCTTCATAGCAGTAAATAACATACTGACAATGCTCTGCAGTTTGACTGTTGGTTTTATTTTAAATACTTTGGAAAGCAGTGTATTAATCCCACTGATTACCATGTTCCTATTTATAATGCTGCCAGATATTTACGACAAATCACCGCCAGATGGGAGGGTAATCACACTGAATCAAGATTTAAAAATGACTATCAATTTACTTCGTGAGCACAGAAGATTGACATATTTCATTAGTGTTTTGTCTTAGTTTCAAAGATCTAAGCAATTACTGCTTGTATTGAATATAAATAGCACAAGAACGACAAAACTAATACATAACTTACATATATTATATTTTATATTATTTTATAAAAAAAATTATTTTCAAAATTAGTTGAATGGGTAAAGTAAAATGTTCTAAACTTCTCGACCTCGTAATATTATTTTTTTTGACATTAATCGTATTCGAGAAATAGTGTAGGATTATTGGATAAATCAACTTTCTAACGTAATCTTCTTCACCTTGTAATTGTTTAGCCAATACGTTCCAAAATATATCATAAAAATATTAGATGTATCTCTAAAAGAAACATATATAGCCAATGCTCATTAATATTTTGGTAGTGATTGAAAATAACTGAAAAAAAAACTATAAATAAATCTAAGTTTAAATTGTTTCGGAGAAAAGATAGATAAATTATGAAGTAATGTAAAATTTATAATATAAAATTAATGCTATTCTCTTTTTATAAATATTAAAAATCAAACTACAATGACTTTTTTTTTTTGGACTGAAATATTTATCATTGTAATTTTCCTCTATTCTGCTAATGGAAAACAAAACGCAGTAGGCGTGATAATAAATATATGATGTTATTAATTTCAAAAAAGGGATAGGGAGAAGGGAGGTATAGGATGAGAGACCGATTAGAAATTCCTGAATGCTCAATTACATTAATTGGAACAAAAACATATTTTAATCTATAGAAGAAAAAAAAAATATCCGTTTGTGAATTGTTAACTGTAGCGAAACAGGGTTATTATTCCGGTATCAACTATATATTTTTTTTTCTTCAAAAAATAAACAAAATGCATTTTTTTTAAAAAACTGTGCTAATGTTTTTAAACAAATAGAAAGTAAAGATGATGATATTGCTATTTCTCATCGAGAAAATGCTTCATTACGGTTTTGTAGTCAATTGTTTAGAAATGAGTACTTCATAACCGTTAACGGCTTTGGATAGTTTTGGGTACGAAATATTATCAATTTAATCTGTTAAGATAATAGATAGCTAGATATGGTGTGTTTGTGTGTGTGTGTGTGTGTGAAAGAGAGAGAGAGAGAGAGAATGAGAGAGAGAGATCCAGCCTGGAGAAGAAAAGAAAGAATAGCTTATCAGCGAACCACATTTGGTGACGAAAACCGATATCATGTTTGCTGAAAAAGCTTTATATTACATGTTCCCTACCCGTTATACCATCCAACACCGTTTTACCTTCGTTAAAGTTGTAACAACACAGTCATAAAAACAGAGGGCTTCATTGAACAAGCTGTAAAATGTGTTCTCTCGCCAGTGCTACAAAATCCGTAACGAGAGAAAAAAAAAGTGGGTAAAAGAAATACCTTTCATTCGATGGTGTGTGTGTGGGGGGCGGGGGGGGGCGGAGAGGGTCTTTAACAATCTCTTAGTGAATATTGAAATACGAAACTTCAGTGCTGTTAAATGGTTCATAGCATAGTTCCCTAACATTGGTTTTGATCGTAAATGTATTAGATAACACGTCCTCTTTAAATATACTGAACCACGCTTGCTCTTTTAAGGAAGAGTTGCGTATATGATATTATCGTTTTCTTGACAACCACAGCGACACGTCCTTGAACGTTTTCTCAATTTGTTTTACGGTGTTTGCTTTTTTTTTCCCCCTTGCTGTGATCGATTTATGAGCTCGTGTCGGTCATTCGGTATTCTTAATTTTACTCTACGCTCAACTAATATCTTTAATTGGATCTTCCAATAATTAATTTCTGCTTTTGCAGTATTCTAATCAGTGTTCTTTTGTTTATTATCTCAAATGTAAATTTTTGTCTCATCCTACTCTCTTTCCAGTAGCTCCATCATTCAATAACTTGTGTACTCAGGTTATTTCTTTTATTATTTTCAATTTTTTTTAAAAGGTTTCCATTTATATTTTATCGTTGCGTACTTTTTGCTTGACACTAAAAGTATCACCATTTTTTTTCTCAAGGATTTGTTTTCTTCGAACCTCCCTAGGGGTCCCAGGGAGGTTCTACCGACCCATTTTTGTGTGTGTGTGTGTCTTAGCATAGCAAAGAGCTTTCATATGCAAGTTCAAGAATGCATCAGAATTGGTCTTATGGTTCGCTAGATCCGAAATTAGTTGTATACATAGAGTGCTGCTATCAGAGTCCTTTGTCAGCGTCACTGGAAGGTAAAGGCACCAGTTCTCGTCACTGCTCCAGTAGTCGTCAATATTTTTAATCCAGAAAGTGTTAAATTTACTTTAATGTGATGCTAAACTTTTCTTTAAAATTTCATGGCAATCGGCTCACTCTTTCCAGTAGCCATCAGTAAAGTTCAATATTTAAATTCCTACATATTGCACCGGAAGTCAACTGAAGATTTTTAGAAGAATCTCTGAGGATTTTCTAGGAAGCCCTCTGTGCCTCTTTCCTTTCAAGCACGCTTTATTTCGTCAGGTTGAGATCCAGTAAAGATGAAAAAAAAAAATATAAAAAAAGGATTTAAAAAAAACACGCTTGGACTAAAAAGTAAAAAAAAAAAATGAATTAATCTTATGAATTGGAAAATAAAAGCGTGGATGCTGTTGCTTACCTTATATCTAAGAGCACCCACGCTTTTATTTTCAGATTCATAAGATTAATTCAATTTATTATTTTTTACTTTTTAGTCCATCTTAAAAGAGCATAATTTTTTTTTTTAAAAAAAGATCCTTTTTTTCATTAATAGATTAATATTAAACTCCCTGCGAGATAGGCAACCAAAATTTCACAAAATAGTTGCGGCGTTGCGTGCATTTAAGGATAATGTCGAATTAATTAATTACAGTTAACTGGATTATTTTGTCGTATATCTAATGATTGAATATTGTATTGTCATCGAAAGAAAGCAAGTTTACAAAATTTCAAAGAAATCGGATGATGGGAAGTGAGTTCAAAATCGATTTCAAAATTTGTACCGAACAGACAGACAAGAAAGCGAGTTAATAAAAAAAAAACGTGTTAAAAGAGGATACAATACATGTTTTCCAAACGAATATTTGTAGTACGTACATTGGGTGACGACTACTGGAACAATTAGTGTTGTAAAGGAACGTAATTCTATCACTATAATACAAATTACCGAATAGACTTATCTTATGGTATTACGTGATCGCACGAGTCCTGAAGTTGCTAATGAAGTGAAAAAAATTAGGGTTGTTTCTTACACACCGATCTACAGAAAGCACTTTCTGCAAATACCGTTCTGCACCGTTAATACACGACAGTAACCAATGTTTGACTTCTGAAATTGCTTTTAGAAGCACTTAAAGCGAGTGAAGACAGAAGAACTTTATAATATCTGTGTTAAGTCTCAAAGCAAAACGGGGCTGGGTGGTTTACTAAAGTTGGTAATACTAAATGCTGCTGCCATCTGTGTGCGAATTCAAACAAGTTAATGAACAACCCACGCACGGTATACATTAGTTAACTTCGTCGCTAATCCTTTGAGAGTATAGGCCTATACTAATACCGGTAACAAATTGATGTAAGAATCAAGAGGGCCAGGGAGGAGAAATTGGAGAGAGGCGAAAGCGTCACTCCTAATAGTGCTTTGTTCCTTGCATAAACAACTTTTCTCTCTCTCGTTTAAGTAATTCCTCATAAATATTTCATAGCTCCTCCAGGTACATCAAGGTTTTGATCTTATCACGTAATGCACAATATTTAGCTAGTTTTTCTAACTAATTATAGTTAATTATAAGTATTTTCCTCTTTCGTACACTGTAAAAAAAAATGAGTATAAATATGAAAAGCATGTGTTGCAGAGGGTAAAGAATAATCCGGTGAAAGGAAGAGATTCTCAATTTGGGAGTATAAAGACAAAGTTAGGGGTTGTAAGTAAAGCTTTTCAGGGTTTCTATAGATTTTTAAGAGTAAAAAAAAATTAATTTGGGGTGCTCGACGATTTCGAGTGGTGATACGCCCCTATTGGAAGGTTGAATTTCTAGCTGAAGGTCTTTGATTTATCATGTGACGTTTCCTCGAAGTTACATTCCTTGCTTAGACGCGTGACCCTAATTATATCTTTGGTACAATTTCGTAATTCATATTAGCAATAGACTGATAGATTAGTCAAAAGCGACAGGGATATTCAGAAAAAAAAAAAATAGGATCTTCTGTTCGCCTTTATCTTAATTGTCTGTTTCTGACCTCCTACTTTCTTCCTCGTTAATACCGTCAAAGAAATGAATTTTGCTTTACTCCTCCCCGCAGGAATTCTGCCAGAATATCCAATTTAAGGGTGTAAAGCCAAAATTGGGAGAATATAAGTAGAATTTTGCAGAGTTTATATCGATATTTTACTGGTAAAAAGACACCCACTGGGAGTCTTGCAGAATCACTTCCTCCCTGGTATTTCTTTCAACCATATCTTTTTGAATATACAATTTATGCATTAAGATTTCCTAACCACTTTCTTTCTTTCTTTGTTGTCTCCAGCGTTCCTCGTTTCTGTGCTGATTTATTCATTATGTAAGTTTTTGTACTTGTTTTGATCTACATTACTTTCTCGTAGATCCCATTCCATAATGAAAATATTTAATCAGTCTTTTCTCAACTTTTGTTCGTTATGCGTGAACACTTTTCTCGTTATTGTTATTATTTATTTGCTTTCTTTATATGTGACGTTTTCAAATGTTTCAAGCTGGATACTTATTCTCTGTTTGTCTTCTAATTTTGATGTTTATAAGGTTTTCGCGTGTTGCAGCCGCCATTTTTTTATATCTTTTTTTTTTTAGAATCATAATTTCATCTTTTTCACAGCTCCTCGTAACATCTTCTATCTTATTTCGTTTTTTATCATTAAGAACTTCTTTTTTATCATCTGAAATCCTTCAATATTATTGTCGACGTTAAAGTATCTCTTCACAAACTTTTCTAGCGTTTTGTGACCGTGCAATTTGCGACCAAAATAATAATAATTCTTATTCTTAATTTCGAAAAAAAGAAAAGACATACAGCCATGGGGCCACAAGATGTCGCCTGTACATATTTACATGGACGACACACAATATACAATGGATGAATACAAGTAATACATGCAAAGAAAAAAGAACAAATGAAATATGAAAATTATTAATTTTAAACACAGACGACCGAAAAGAAATTAAAGACAAAAATAAATAAATAAATAAATTATATTCGCACATTAAGAATAACATGAAAAATGGTATTTAAAATCATGATATGAATTATTCTAAAACCTTAACCAATTTGATTGAATACATCTTTAAAGGAATTCTGAAAAAAACTTTATATATTAGTTGTGTTTATTAACGTGCTCATCACATCGATGTATAGGTAACAATTCAGAGTCTCTGGTCACAAAAGGAAGGTAATTCCTTATATTGTGTGTTTGAACCCTTAAAGATATTTTATTAAAAGTTGGAAAGTACCTTTTCAAAGTTAAGAAAAATAATTTAATATCATCAATTTTACGACGATCAGATAACTTCAACATACCTAATTCATTTCTGATAATTTCCATTGAAGAGACTCTAAATTTAAACAGTTACGCTCATTAATTTCAAAATATATTACATCTTAACTTTGTATTCAGCAACATCGTTTGGTCTCTTGGAAGTCTGAAGAGTTTAACCTGACTTTAACCAACACGTCTTCGCTCGGAGCCACTTACTCGGTATTACTTCGTATCTGTGTGTGACATTAGTGTGGTTTTGTATTACATTCCGTGCGAGATTGGCTTACCACATCAACGTGTATGTGAAATTGCGAATGTAATTAATTCCGATGTCTTCCAAAATCAATTTCCTTGTCTCCCAAAAAGCATTTAGCTGGGTCCCGAAAATGAAACTGGTAATCCAACCTAACTTTACCTAACCAGTAATGTATAACAAGTTTCTTATCTGTATTAAAAGACAAAAAAAATATATATCAATCTAAATATTACTTACTTATATATTAAATGTGCTAACAGATTGAACATTCAACAAGCAAAACACATTGGTCGCAAAACTTATAGTCGCAAAACGCACGCCATCTTTTCAAAATATTATAGATTTAAAAAAAAAAATATGTTACCTATAATAATGAGCCTCTGGCGGATTCTTTTCCCGGAAAGATTTGCTTGCTGATGATGTCATTATTCAGAGTTGAGCCCCTTGAGCTAGGAGTTAAGACTAAGTATAAATTTATTAAATAAAAAAGATCTTAAAAACACGTTTTTGAAGCAAAGCAAAATGGACTAAAAAGTAATACATAATAAATTTATGAATCGGAAAATAAAAGCGTGGGTGCTCTTAGATATTATGATTTTATGATAAGGTACATAAAAGCAAGAGCATCCACGCTTTTATTTTCCGATTCATAAGACTAATTCAATTTATTATTTTTTACTTTTTAGTGCATCTTAATAAAGCGTATTTTTTAAAAATCTTTTCTTAATTATTTTTTCTGTATAGTAGATGAATATTAAACTCCCTACGAGGTAGGCAACCGAAACTTCACACAATAGATGCGGCGTTGCGTGCATTTAAGGATAATTTCCAATTATTTTATCAATTAGTTAATTACAGTTAACTGGATTATTCTGTCGTATATCTAATGATTGAATATTGTATTGTCATCGGAAACAATCAAGTTTACAAAATTTCTAAGAAATCGGATGATGGGAAGAGAGTTAAAAATCAATTACAAGATTTGTACCAGAAAAACTTACAGAGCAAGTTAATATAAAGCGTATAAAAAGCGTGTAATAAAAATAATGTTTTTTTTTTCCAAAGATGTAAATTCAGTTCGTACAGTTTAGGAAAAGAATGAAATGAAAATATTGGTGGTAACAAATATATCTTAAATTAAGGTACAGATTAAACTCATTAAATCAGTTTGTGCTTACAAATACGTTTAAATAAAATATCGAAATCTGTTTTGTTTGACAGAATTTGAAATTCTATCACACGAATATAAAGAATGTATTGGTTTAAATGTTAGCTAACAGATGGTGCTAACCATAACCATATTTCTTTTCTTAATTAATCAACTAAACAGCAAATATTCAAAGTGCAGAAACCATGAATATTGTACAAAATGATTATGCAGGTTTAGAAGGACATCGTTTACAGTGTACAAAGAAAATTAGTAAGAAACATTTGACAGTGAGGTGCGAGTTTCACAGTAAAATGTCATCAACTCATGTCATTAAAAGACCTTTTTTTTAAGTTAAAGACAATTTTGAATTATTTTAGTCGGGAGTGGTAGATATTACTTGGAAGTCAAGCAGTATTGAGACCTATCTAAAAAATACTATTTTTAACATTGTTTTTACAATTTGTTTCATGAACAATTGTTTCTTCATTTTAATATCTTCTGCACATTCATGCAAAAGAAGATTCATATTTAAGTAAAATATTTTAATAATAACTGCTCCAATAGTTGTTTCGAGTTCATTAATCAATGTGAAGGTAATATACATGGAGTTTAACACACAGTATAAAAATATCCAAACAGTTTTGAAAACAGATTGGCGAAATTGCGTGCAATTTCGTCTTTCTTAAGGATTTTCTTTTCTTCCTCATGCCGGCTGATCAATTGTGTTCAACTCTTACTAAATTTTTTGGTTAAATAAAATATCACCCTATTGCATCTTGATGAAAACGACTTTTTTCCCCTTTTTTTAAAAAAAATTTAAAGCTTAGCATGGCGAAAATGCCGTCTCCTACCGTACGTTGTATCTAATTGTGCAGTGTATAAAGCTGGAAATACTTAATTTTGCTTGATATTTTTTCGCAAGTCAGGTCAAAGATATGGTAAAAAAAATATATATTGTCTTGTAAAAAGCGTTCTTAGTTTAGTGGTTTTGCATTTGTTGTGGATAATGTAAACAGAAAGTGTGTTTCCTATTGTAAAATATATGTGTATGAAAAATTAATAAGAAAATGTTGCTATTGTATCAGAGAACCGGTGCAGAAATGAATTCAAACTTCCCTATCTTCTTCTTGACTTGTCTTCCTTTTTAATCTCTCTCTTTCTCTGTCTGTCTCTCTTTGTCTCTCTCTCTCTCTGTGTGTGTGTGTGTGTGTATGTATGTAGGTGTGTGTTCCAATTGTTCAATATATTGGAAGAAGTACCATGGTGACTAAAACTTTAAAAGGAACGAAAAAGTGGTGGTGGTGGGGGAAATAAGAAAAATCGGATGAAAATATTTAATAAATTTCGCGGCAGGCAAAGTTTTGTTAAACCAGATTTCTTTTTCTTCCTTTGACTCTTAGCTTCATTAAGTCACAAGGAAAAATACTACACACATGCCAGCGAAAATTCAAGATTGAGTTTGAAAAAAATATATATAAAAAATAGATTTTTCTTACTTCCAAAACAACAATTTCATTCATGAATATATTTTTTAGATATATTCGAAGTTTTACTTTTTCGAAGTTTGTTCTCACAACGAAAATGGAAACATTGTTGTCGTTTTGGAGAGTGAAGTTGTCAACAAATATGACAAGCTCTTTTAACTTCAGCAAATTTAGTAAATGAAAAAAAAAAAAGTTAGGAGAAAGGGGACTTTAGGAATTGAAACTAAGAAGCTGGAAACAGATGGAAATGTCGTAGGATACATCAGATGACATCTGATTTACAGTTTTGAAAAATGTGGGTTTGCGTGCGTAGGTGTATGGTACCAGGGTCAAGATGACTGAAGGCAGAAGGATCCAAGACAAATAATAGATAGTGTGCCCTTGCTCGCCAGATGTCATGTTATGTCGTCACTGAAGTTTCAATCGTCCGAAGATATGCAACCTTAACTAGAATTCCTGCCTTGTCAAAGCAATATTACAGACGAGCACTGGCGCTAGATGATTCCAAGCGTCTGTTATTCAACGTGTGTTACAAGTGTTTGATGTAAAATGTCAAATTAGTTAACAATGGAAGTGAGTTAAACTCCATTGTTGAGCTTGCAACTCTATCAGCAGAACACGAAGTCAGCAGACGTGTCGCTGAGTTATCGAATTGAATTGAATTGACTTTTATTTATGGCCTTTAGGGATCTAAGACTCAGTCCGAAATAGGGTAGCGGAAAGGATTCTAGAAATTGTCGGCCACAGCCAATGTTGAAGGTGTCATCCCGGCATTCGTACTGAGGGTGAAAATTCTGAAAAAGCCTCAGTCAGCATGGTCGGCCGCTGGGACCGAACCCACGACCTCCCGATTGCTACGCCAATGCTCTACCACTGAGCTACGGCGGCTCAGTCAAACTTGATAGAAAAATTTAACCTTGATTTGGAACAATTTGGTGTTCAGGTAATATCCATGGGTGATCTGTCCGGAAGCAGGGTTAGATAGCACGAAGATTTCTGGGTAAGATGAACTAACAGTGTTTCGTCGTTGCCTTGCATTGAATGAGAACGTTCTAAGTATGCGTCTGAAGTTTAATGTGGACTTCGAACCACTACGTTTAGCGTGTTCGCACAGAGAATCAAACACTGGACCCCTTCAGTGCAAGACAAAGAACGCAACTTCTCATAAACAGAGATCATAATTAAATGGGTATGTTTTTTGGAAAATTTATTGCGTGAGTTAGTTCGTTCAACATTAGTGTGCCATCTTTTAGCCTAGTGATTTTCAACCGCCGGTCCGCGAAGCTATTAAACCTGTCCTCGACACAGTAATACATTTCATTATTGAACATATATGTTTATTGAATTAAGAGTTCAAAATCGAAGATAAGTTTTGGCAGAGATATTTATTACAATTTGTGATCATAATAGATAGGAGAGAAGGCTTCCCATGTGCACGAAGTTGGACCAGAATAACAATTTTTCACACACTCAACTTAGAATACTATATTTTGTTTAAAGTATTAAAAAAATATACTAATTTCATCAGAAAATTGTTGGTCTCATTACGTTTATTTCATCTCTCTGTAGAATAGACTCCGCTGTACCCTCTGTAGTCATGAAACAGAAAGTACGAACTAGTTTCGGTTTTGCTTCTCGGTGAAACGAACAGTGCTTCAGCGTATAAACAAAATTAACCTCCTTACAACTTTGCACGAGCTGTTTCCTTCCCTTTGCTGTGCTTCCGGTCTACAACCAGCACTACCAAGCTACGTTTTAAAGGTGACCACTTTTTCTAGAACAGAGCCAAGTCAGAAACAGAAAATAAAAAATAATAAAAATATGTGATTGCTAACACAGACGCAGCTGAACTAAACATTCTGGCTTTAGAACTTTTGTTATGAGATTCCAGATATAGTCATTGCAATAGAAATCGATACTTATCGAGAGTTTTATATCTGAAAATAAAAAAAAAGTTTTTTTTTAGTTTCTCTAAGCTATCTTCTAATGGACTAGTTGAAAGGAACGCACTCCACATAGAGGCGAACTCTCTTCGGTGATTGATTACTTTATGGAGTACCCCGTCCTTCAGGCACGATACCGAAATTGGATTTGCTCCTTGCCTTGACGAAGAGTGCATAGGAAATCCTACAATTCGTCCTCAACGTTTTCAATACATAGCTGCTTCCGCAAAGAAACAATTTGATTTTACATTTCCTTTATACGTAGTAATCTCTTTCTATAAACATTATCTGAAAATTTCGGAATTTTTCAAACATGAACCCAATCGGATGCCATTTTTTATTTTAGTTAAAGATCAATACTCTTTTGTCTAGTCAAATTTGGTTAGGGAATCAATTGTAGTCTTTATGCGTCAGACATCTTAGACATAAAGTCACTTGACATGCACCTGGGGACAATTAAAGGGAAGACAGCGACCAGGCTCTTATCTTAGCTACGTTCCCAGCATTCACCTGGCGAAACTGAGGAAAATATAGAAAAAATATATAACCTAGAATTACCATCAACAAGAGCTGCTTGCTTCTCCAATACTGTTTGAAGTCTTCGAACGTAACAACTGGATCATGGGAGCAGGGCGTCATTTTTTACAATACGCTAGAAAAAAGATGTGAAGATTATCAGATGCCTGATAACGCACTCATCGCGATACGAATATTGAACAAAAGATATGGCAAATATAAGAGGAACACTGAATTTCGAAGAGGGAAAGAAACAAGTCACCCTATTGGTTTATTAAGAACCAATAAGAGAGAGATTCATGGAGATTCGTAAGGAAATATACGTAGCATTTGTTGATTTGGAAAAGGCATTTGATCGAGTTAACCGGAGAATTAGGATTCAAGTATAGGACGCAGATGTGAAGTGGAAAGATGGTCAGTGAATTTAAGATATGGTTGGGTGGTAAAGAAGAAAAAGAAGAAGACAAATGCAACTCTTTGTCACTATTAAGGTACATCATACGATAAGAAAGTGCAAAATCTGGATGAATGGAGGGGCTTATCATTCTTTGAAGGAGTTGGCGCTTTCGGTAAAGGATTAATGATCTTTAGATAAGAAATAGGAGGTTAGCAGTGCTTATTACAAAGTATCATCCTGGTAATTATCATATGACTGAGGGAAACATCGGTCAGAACATCAGATTCCGGATGTACTCAGAGAATCTTCTTATTACGAAGTGAGTTCTTGTGTGTTAAAGCACGTCGAATAATGTACAGAGAAATTAGGCATGCATGATTATAATCGAATCTAAGCTTTCTGTTTAGTCCTATCGAGTGATTGCTGAACCATTCAGCTGTAAGAGAGTTCAGTGACTACTTTTAAGACTATTGACCTGAATTCAAATTTGTGATCACAGTCTTTGTATTCCTGATGTTTAGTACAGATGGCTCTTACCTAAGTGAGACAAGCATACGTAATTACGCACTTGCATAAGATATTTCTGACATGCGTAAACTCTGCAGAAACCACTACGAGAAACATTTGAATTACACAACAAAACTCAAGTCAATACATACGCAAGTGATTGCATATCGGTCACTTAAAATACTGCCACCTTCTTAAGATTCATGTTGTTTGTACAAATAAGATAAGAATCGCGTAGGTAAGGGATAGATTCGAAAAGATGGAAGCGTATGTGGTTGAGGTAATTTAATACGAAACATGTTTTTTTTGTAGTCGCTATATTGTCTTCTAGTGATTGTTGATACAAACTATGACAAATGATTAACGACTTCTTGTTTATAAGTGTTTCATGCACGTTCTAGTGTCGCAGTGCGACTTCCGATTAGTGATAGAGCAGATAAAGTTGTGTGGGTATGTGACAACTGTAAACAATGTTGTCGCGCCAACAAATAAGTATATTCATCAAGATCCAGGTTCGCACGGGGAAGAAACGGCCGTCAGTGTGTAAAGATGTTAGGCAACACTGCTTAAAGATGGAAAAGGACTTTATAGTAGGGTTACCATACGTCCGTATTTTGTACGGGCAGTCCGTGTCTTTAACGTACTTTGCAAAATTCACTAAATGTCCGTACTTTTTCACTTAATGAGTTGTTGACTTTTAATTATTTTAAACTCACATATTTCCACAAGTTCATATAACACCATTTATAAAGACGTTGTACACACATTTGCAAATTGTTCCTGCAGCATTAACCAGGATCGCCATGTATTTGTTATTGCTTAGCAGTGTTCCTACAGTCTTTGTTATTGCCTAACAATCAATAGACCTATTTTTGAAACACAAATATATTGAAACTTAATGACCAGAAGGTCCTCTGACCTTCGCAATAAAGAAGATACAAATGGAAATAATCGCCTATAATTAGAAGATAAAATAAAGTTCTTAACGTTTGCGGTAGCCACACAGAGTGTCACTTCTTGGTCCTTGTTGACTTCCTACAGTGTGTGGAGTACCCCACTTGCTCAACCTTTTCACCTTCCGCATGCGGTGCAGGTGAAGTCTGACTGTTTCATTAGAAACCTGGAAGCACTCGTCAAGCTTACCACACGCTTGACTTCTGTCTTGTCTATGACCGCCTTCAGGACCTACAGTCGCCCACTACGGAGTTCATCACATAGGAACAAATCTCCCGACCCGAATTTCTGGAACCCTGGCAGTACATTCATTCCAAAGGCTTGACGTACTCGGCGACTTGAATCGATTGCCGACAAGCCCACCTCATTAAAGCATACAACCCTCAGCGAGCTGTTTCGACACCTTAATTTGTCTTCGCCACTACTCGAGTTATGACTGCTATAAGTGCGCAAAGCTATAGTGCATTTATGGGAAACATTTATCCGAATAGAATCCTTCCGAGCCATTACAAAACCTTTCCTCTACTGGACAGACATGAACGATCTTCGTGATTTTTCTTTCGGATATTTGTAGTTTCTGATTCAGTTTCCTGTATATTTGGAAGTTGTTCAGAAAGCTCCCAAAATATCGTGACATCAAATCAACATCCACAAGGTTTGAACAAGTCAAACGCTCGTTTCAGATCTGTATAGATTTTAGCTTATCAACAACTGCTGTGAAGCCTTATAAAACCGCATCTCCATCGACAACTTTCAACTGAGGAACTTCCTATGGCTAGGAAGGTAGTTGAGGTGTTGTTTGAAAGGTCTCGCTCAGGTGAGCCAAACCCTTATAGATCATCCACATTGCAGGGGGAGTTCCGGAGATGGGGGATAGGTTATAACTCAGGAACTGCTAGGGCTAAGAAGGTGGTTGAGGTGTCGTTGGATAGGTCGCGCCGTAATTTTACCAACAGAACATTGATCATCCAAATAGGATGCTCGCTACTGAAGCCTAGTGATAGCACATGTGCACAGTCCCTCGACTGGAATCCGCCTCACTTGTTTAACTAATGAGTACATTTATCAAGTCAGAACATCCCTTTAATAAAAGCAAAACATTAATTGTGTTGGAAATTTTTCCCCTTTGGATGTGAGAGATTATTTTTTTGAAGAGAAAGAAGAAAATCAAATCACGGTAAAATTTAAACATCGTCAATAAATGTAGATGAATGTGATGCTAGGTTGGAAGTTGCGTTGGTTTCCAGACTAAAGCTTCTTAATTGGCTAAGCTTCTCTTCGGCTGCAGTTGGGAGATAAATAAAACCCGTTGTGCGATGAGATTCTATACTTCCAAGTCATAAATCTCGGTTTCTTGGCGACTGCAACAATATGCAGCAATAATTTGTCGTGATAATGGCTTTGCTTTCTTCTCTCCCCCCCCCCTCTCTCTCTCTCTCTCTCTCTCTCACACACACACACACACACACACACACACACACACACATACACACCGCACATACTTTGTTTTAATATATTTTCCTTGTAGTGTTGGTAAAAGTTTCAGAACTAGAAGGGAAAATCCTGATAAAGATTTGGGACCAGGAGGAAGCAAGGAGTGAATGCCTGTAATAATACGATGTAACATGTATACATACACTTATCTTTCTCTTTCCCGCTCTCTGTTATATAAAAAAAAATGCTCAAACAATTTTTGTATCTGAGAGTAAGAACCGCGTAAGTCCAATTTTGACCAAAATGTGATGAATGCAGTTTTAGTACAGTATTCGGAAGGCCTCACATAATGGTTGTATGATTCTTCTTGTAAACATGTCAAATAATGTAAAAAAAAAAAAAAGTTTATTATATAGTTTGTCCAAAGGAAGTAGTTTCTTTTCATTCTCGAAAACAAGGATTTGTGACTTATGCGGTTCTGACTCTCGGATAAAAATCCGATAGAAGCCGTTCAAAATTCCATTTACACCCCCCAAAAATGTAAATCCTGGCGTAATCCTTGGCAGCGAGACCACGAGACTAAAGAAGGAGGCACTTAATCCATAACTGAAAAAGGAAAAACGGAAGATAAATCAAATATATGGGAAGTATTTTTAATAGGAAAGTAAATAAAGAAAAAAAAAAAAAAAAAGAAAGGGTTCAAACCGTTTAATTTCATCCAGCTCCAGTTTTTATTTTATTTGCTTTCAAACGTTCATATTTGGTTTATTTGGATATATCGTATGCCACCCGCACAACGTTTAGGTCATCCGGGCTGCAGATGCGTACAGGCGTACTGCATGTAGGCGCAAGTGAGGAGACGATCATATGTAAGAATAACAATGTCGAAAGAGGAAGAAGAATCTTTTCTCTGAACAGATGGACAAATAGTTGAGAAAAATTGGATGCCGTTATGCAACAAGGAACCTACCACCATTCCTTCGGATGTACTTGAAAGTGATTATTACAAGGTGTCTATATCCACAATGTAACCACGTAAATCTTAATTATTTTTAAATCCAACCATTTAAAAAATATCTTATAATAAATATGCAGTTACTCAGTTAATATTTATCTTGATTTTTTACTTTTTTTTCTCCCACTGTTATTTTTTATCTATAAATTGGATCAAGCATAATTACTTTAGCAGAAGGACACTAGATGGGTATCGATGCATAGAAAAATGAATGATTGGTTTTATACATAATAGTTATTAATTTAAGCTATTTTCGTTTCATTTATATGCAAAATATTGTTTCTCTCTCTCTTGTAAATAAATTTGATAACCTTTTATTGTATGAAAGGATGTTATTTATTGTCTCACTGTAATAGATGCTTTCACAATATTGTATTACCTGCTAGTACTGAAGAACGAGTCATATTCATAAAATATTATTTGCATGGATTACTTTTCATGACTAGTATTATTGGACGAATAATTCTGTACTAGAATTGATTCGTGGTAAGCTTAGTGATCCATTAATTTTTATCTTCCTAGAATACGACTGATTCGTCGTGAGTCTGCTATTACCATCACTCATAATGTCTCTCTCTGATCATATAGGTGCATGACTATCCTATTTCAGCCGTCATGATTTCTTATAATATCGGGTAACTCGTACAGTTTGTGGAGTTCATGATGCAGTCTCCTCCATCCTTAGATCATCCCATCCCGAATACCTTTCTGAAAACATTATTTTCAAACACACATAATTTATGTTCATTTAATAAGGTTCCAACTTTCTCAACCATAAAATATTACCGACAGAATAACCGTTCTGTTTATTTTCAATTTTCTTTATATTAATCGCGAGGTTAGGAGCTTTTGGGCTGAATAGAAACACGACTTGCTCGATGTTAAGAGACTTTTTATTTCTGCCATGACCTCGTTCTTGCTAGTTACATATGCTCCCAAATATTTGAATCCATTTACTTTCTCTATGATCTCATTCTTACTTGTTATGTGTCTATTTCCTTTATCCTCTGTGTTTCGGCCTGTTATCATGTATTTTCTTGTCTCTACGTTCCCGGACATCTCATCACAAACTTCTACTAACCCGTCGGTGTTACATTATAATGCATCATATCGTGCCGTTTCAAGTTTACACTACCCACAAGGTAAAGATAATTCCATGAAATGCAGAAAGTAAAAGAAACCCCATCATCTAGCCAAGTTTCTTATGTATACGAGGATTTACACCTTGAAAGCCTTAAAGAGAATGTTATGCAGTAATTATTGCAAGTGATATCTGGAACGAGTATTTTCCTAGAGACGCAATAATCAATTATTTTCTTGAGAAGTATTAGGAATTGATTGTGAAACGTATTGAATTGATTGCTTGGCTTTTATTTTAAAAGTATTTTGCTTGAATGGGACATTAACAAATAATCTGAACCAAAATGGGGGCGCGTTCGCAAAACCCCGAAAGATTTTAACGGATACTTCTTTTCCCTTCGTGTCGCGTTCGGAAACAAGTTATTTTTTTAAAAAAAGTTGATTGATCTGCTTAGTTATTCGAAAACTTATTCAAAGATAATATCGTTCGCGCACGGAATGAACCAGCTCCGACTTCGTTAAAAAATAACAGGTCTACTTTCTGCATGATGAGTGAATTTTTGCAACCAGTTTGTAGGAACAGAATGACGGTAATTATAACATTATTCCAGTGGGGTTTTAATGTGATCTTATCTGAGAATAAGTGGAAATGCTGAAGCATTTGGAAATATGTAGCAAAATGCTTTTCTTCAGACAGAAAATTCTTCTACTGAAGAGAATATCAATTCTAGCATGTTACCCAGAAGGAGCGAACAGAATACAACTATGGTCATGCGTGTATAATCACATATTACTTGAAGCATGTAGACACTGTTTCTGTAAAGAGATTTTTTATATCTTGATAAATGACATTGTTTGGAGATAATCTTTCCAAGAAACGAACCTTCTTCGTATTTTGAAGATACGTGTCAACATTTGGACGCATAGGCTACGATTCTCCTTTATCCTTTCAGTGTACTAGCGTGTTGGTGTCTAAACGTTGCCATGACAACCCTTTAGTCCCTTCGAGAGAAAGAGAAGAACAAGGATAACGTCCAGCATTAGCATCGTAAATTTTACAGACTTCGTTATCTGTTTCTGAACTGGCTCAATGATGCGATAAAGATGGGAAAAACATTCGAAATGTGGATTTCAACAAGAGAATTTAAAAAACAGTTCAGCTCGATAGTAAAGTAAGTATATGAGCGAATAGGTGAGAGAGGACTATAAAGAAAAGTAGAGGATCTGTGTGTACACGAAATTTCGGGAAATTCAGTACTGATTTTTTTAAGGAAATCCCAGTCACGAACTAGACCTCGTGAAGCCTCGAAAATCGGAAAGTGCGGGAACATCTCGAGAATCGGGAATTTCCAAAGCAAATCTCGAGTCATGAAGAGTTCCAAGACCTCAGAGGAAGTCTCGATAGTCGAAAATTTCCAAAACCTCTGGAATTATTCGAAGATTTTCTTTTTTTTTCGAATTTCTTGAAATCACAAAAATCACAGGCTTTTTGTACTTTACATTCCAAAAAAAATATTTGGGAAAGAGATTTTAAAACTAGGTACAAACTTTTGGCTTGGACTGTACAAAAAGTGTGTACAAATAATAACCGGAAGTGAAGAAGTACACCGGAAGTGATTCAAAGTTGATTCCTTCAAGGTGTACAAAAGATTATTACGAAACAACAGTAATGATTACGATTATTCAGGGACGGTCAAATAACTTTCCATTGTAGTTATGTAAGTCATAATAATTCTGATTTTATCAAATGATTCCAATACGAAATATGAAAATAAATTGATATTTGATGAAATTATAAATACAGCTTCTTTTTTTGGCCCCAAGAACCTGTGATGCAAATCTTCTCCAAATCTCGTTTAATAGCGTAGTAAATAAGCAAACGCGATTTAGAGTATGGAGGTGGGGGTCATGAATGTGGTTTCTGAAAACCTTTTCTCTGCATCGAAATCATCCCTATTGTTCCCGTCATGGTCTGTCATCCACAAACTCTTAAAACTCTTTCTTGCAGTTTGCTGATGGAAGTTACTTTGTCATCTCCAACCTTTTTTTTTGGGGAGGGGGATGGGGAGGAGTTAAAAAAAGAAAAAATAATTTAGGAACTTTAAAAAGAGTGATGGCTTCATGTGAGTGTTTGTGTGTGTGTTCCCAGTAAAAATCTGATTATGCGTGTGTGTGTGTGTGTGTTTAAGTAATTTTGGAAGATTTCATTTGGTCTTTCACTACTATCTTGCGCATGGCTTCTTCTTCTAATTGTCTTGTATGAAATTACCTTACACAATTGCCATCTCATTATCATTTACTTGCAAGAAAATGTTTATGGACTGTGAAGTAACCAAGAAACCAAGAAGATGGAGCTTCTTTTGCAGTGTTTCCAACTCATAACAAGCAAAAGTAGCTAGTCAGGACTCTAAAACTGGTGCAAAGTTTTGTGATATGGTTCCACGTGCCATTATAGTTTTATTTCCTTCATCAATTATATACGAAATGAAGTTTAATATCTCATGCTTACCAGTGTTTGTTTCAAGTATTTTAGTGGCTTCATTGAAAGCTACTTAACCCATAGGAACTTTCCCCAGTCATCAACCTAGATCGTTGAGAAAGATCGTATCGATATGTGAAAATCATTTACAAATCTCTTTATCAGCTTTAGTACACTCTCCATCGCTAATTCTACCACACGATTTTGAGCACCACTGCTACTACATAAACATTTTCAGATTACATTTTAATGATTTTCACAAATGTCGTAAATATCTTTCAATTTTATGATAGCAGGCTTCAGCATAAAAAGCTTGGATGTCTTATATCACCGCTTTGTTCGTCCGTTCTTCTGTCGATAACTCAACTCAGGAACTACAGTGCCTACGAAGGGGTTGAGGTGTCATTGGAAAGGTCTCTTCGAGACAAGTTCAAATCCTCGTAGATCATCCACGGATCGGTCGTGGCTGATTACTACAGTGTTGGCTTAGTATTCGGGAGATCGTGGAGATCCCAGCGGCCGACCACCCTAACTGAGTTTCAGTCACACCAGACAAGTATTGGGACGGTACCTTCAACGTAGGCCCTGGGCGACACCATCCCTCCCCTATCTCGTCCTGATGCCTAAAGACCATAAATAAAATTGAAATCCGTAGATTATTCAGATCGGATGAGGAGGTCCCGAGATGAATGGCGTGTCCATTTCCCCACAGTCACTAATGGGGACAATAGATAACTTTCAACTGAAGGACTACTAAGGCTAGGAAGATGGTTGAGGTGTCGTTCGAAAGGTCTTTTCGAGACTTTACTTACAACACATAGATCATCGAAATAGGACGCTCGTTGCTGAAGCCTGGCGGTAGCCCATGTGTACAGTTCCCCGACTGAATTCCGCCTTAAGTATTCTTTTGATACCACTATATTCCCAGTATCTTTACTGCACAATCATGTTAAGAGGGGGATATTTTTTACCATTAACATCGTTTAATAATGGCTCATAAATTATCGGTTAAAATCATTTAACTCTAACACATATCCATAAATCATATGCTACGATTGCTTTCTACTGGTGAATTTCGTAACTTCAAGTTGTAAGCAAATCGGAAGATATAAGAAGCAAGAAATTTCTCCTTCTTTAAAAACCAGACAAGTCCAGAGCGTGGATCTGTAGAGAAATATAAGGTTGTTCTACTAAAACCAGACAAGTTTCAGTATGTTTATGTAGAAAAATTTAGAGGTGTTCTTATAAAATCCGACATATCCAGTTTTTTCCAGAGAAAAATCTAGAGTGTTCTGCAGAAACTAAACATGTCCAACAATCGTACATAGTCTTCTTATTCTCCTGTCTTTTTTGTGAATAACTTCCTTCAATGTTGAATATTTGTAGCTGTACAGACAACCAAATCTAACCAAAAGCTCAGAGATTGGCATCACTGATCCTTTTACCGCGAGCTTTTACGAAAATGAACTAGACCATACTCCACCCCATCACTAAATGGTTATTATCCTTCCTTCACTCCACGTAGAGAGTTTATCATATGACTACGCGAGGTAATTATACGTTCCATTCACCTTGAACTTCGTACAATCTCTCTTCTTCCCTTAGCTACGACGCTGCTACGATTCGTGTTGAGGGTACAGCAGATATTAAAAAAGTTTTGTTTCAGTATACTTGTCATTTTTCATTACAGATTAATCAACTCTTAAGTTCTCCCCCTTTTAAAAAAAATCGTTATATGAAGAAGGATTCTTTTCTAAGGAACTTTCAAGGTCATTGATCGTGCTTCTGGTTACATAAATTCATTTTGTTTAAGTGACAAATAACGTCTTCACGGAAGTTCTTGCTACCTAAGAGTCGTTGGGACACACTTGCAGACAAAGATCTCTATTGCAAAATGTTACATTCGAATATAGTGACATGCTTTCAGCTACCAACGGAGAAAGAAAAACAAGAAAGAGATAAACACATTCTGTGTTGATTGTCGTATTAATTATTGTTAACTATCGTGAAGAGTGACAAAATCATTAAATTAAGGATAACCAGAGTGCAAAAGTAATCTCAAACAAGAATTTACTTTATATAATTGTTCTTGGTTACCAATCAGGTAAAATGTACGCTGCTCAACGTTTTGAGAACAGATATCATACTCTACCAATCAGAGAAGCGTCTGTCTAGGCCAATCAGAGACACAAATATCATAGCCAATGACAGACACAGATGTTTCAGCCAATCCCAAGGACACTAGTTATACACACATCTCACAAACCAATCACAGACACAGATATTTCAACCAATCACAAGGACGCATATTATAACCAATCACAGACACAGAAGTTTCAACCAATCACCAGAAAGCTTATTATAACCAATCACAGATACATCTCAGCCAATCAAAGACACACATCTTTCAGCCAATCACAAGGAAGTACTTTATAACCAATCAGACACAAAAATCTCATAGACAATTATAGACACATATGTCAGTCAATCACAAGGAAGCACTTTATAATCAATCACAGATTTAGGTTTACCAACCAATCCCAGATCTAGCTTTACAATTGATCTTACTATATACCTCTTCACTTTCTATATACTCTCCTTACTTATTGTGAAAATAAGAACTATTCTGATCCCGAATCATTGTATAATACAATTATATATTTTCACGACATGAAGAAGTCTTTAATTCTTCATTCAAGAATTTTCTTTGTCTTAACAGTTTACTATGAAAGAAAGCGTTAATTTACATTAGTCTGAGAACGCCGTAGGGTAAACATTATCCTGACTGATTAATATTCTTTTTCCAGTTCTATGCTCTACTCGTGGAGGAAGATTGAATGATCGAATGCGAAATTCAGTAGGTCAGCTACTTCCACCCCTCCCTTATTTGAAAACTAAAATATAAATAATTCCCAACATACTACACGTATATTCTCAATATATATACCAGATATATTGATCCAGCAATACGGAATATCTCTGTAACATTCCAGAATTTTCCTGACCCATACATGAATATGCCAATGTCCGGGTTAGGAAGATTCCTGGAATCTTATTTTATCAATTGTACTAACTTTACCTATCAGTAAGTTCTACGCCCTATTGGAATCTGAGGTTTTCACACCCAAATCCTAAAGTGTTCTGCAACCGATCAAACGCAACGTGGTTGCGGCCTACTATTTACTTTAGGATAAAGATGTTCTTACTAAAAATAAAGTATGCTTTTTAAAATATATATAGAAATATATTAAAGTAGCAATGGAAGGAATATTATATTGTCAACCGACTTACGTCACTGTACAAAATTTCATCATTGAATGACGTCGACAAATGAGTTAAATTAAGGTTGCAAGATCTGAAAACACGGTTGAACCATCGTGAATTAAAGAAAAGACTAAGAAAAAAAAAATGCGTATAGAAACATCTATTGGTGGCTTTGAAAAGCTTCTCTCCTATTGATGTTTACTTCTCTGGTTAAACTAATGTGCTAATGAGAATGGAAGAATCTGAATTCCACCAAAGTTACGGGGTCAGTTCTAGAAACGATTGCTCAATTTCTAGTTAGCGCTAACTTGAGGCCAAGTCTGATTTTGGCCAATAAGAGTACGCAAAATGAAAGTTGGCCTCAACTTAGCGCTCGCTAGAAGTTTAGCGGTCGATTGTAGAACTGACCCTCAGTTATATCCAGTTCCTGTTGTCTAGTCGTTGTGATTGCGGACTCTGGATCGACAGTAAGTGAAAAGGCACGTGGTTCCAAGTCCTACTGCTCATCATACTGATTACTTCTCTAGGGTAAGTTTCCAGTCGCGCCAGGCAAAAAAAGTAAAAATAAAAATAAAACGGGATATCAGTTAAGTAAGATCCTCAATTCGACTTTCCTCATCCCTGACAGCGAAGAGAGAGCTTAAACTTTACGTGTGCAAAGAAATGAACGAACAGCCTTTTACAATTGCAAGTGCTTTAAGACGTGGTTCTACTACGAGCGATTCCACGCGTCACGCACTGACATTTAGAATACACATTTCGACTTTAATTGCCTTATAACGTCTGTTATAATTGCACCAAAGGCGATTTCAGCACATCGTTGGATAGAGAAAACATTGAAGAATACATTGCCGGTGAAAGAACACGTAATCAATAAGAATATTACATATTATTAAATGTTAAAGTTGTCACGCACTGACATTTTTGCATCCCGCACTTAAACTAACATATATTTCCCCCAAATTCTCTGAAAGTATGGACCCCCACCCACCCCCCAAAAAAAACACATTCAAGATGAACGTGTTAAGTTTAATTTCAATTTAAAAGAATCCAGAATATATTAATATAATAGGCGTATAGGAAGAGAAACAGCGTCACGCACTGACATCTTTTCGTCACGCCTGACATCTGTGAATTATTAGATGAATTTACCTTGTAAGTATTGCTTTGTTTTCGTACATTCTGATAGAAATAAACTAACGGACTCAATTGCAGATCCTAGACAAAATATCACTATAAAATATAATGTGTAGCCAAAATTTTTGTGTTCCAAAAGTTAAAAATTTTAAATGAATATTAGAGCGATTCTATGAATAAGTGAAGCCCTGTAGTAAAAAGTCAAACATACAGTGAACATTTCGTAGATTAGTGCAATCAGCTCTTGGAAGGTACCCAGAGCCGCAAGTACGCGAGAGCAAAGGGTGCACGTGCCTCTCAAGGACTCTGTCAGGATTTTTTTCAGTTTGGGAGTGTAAATCAAACAATGGAGAGGGTAAGTGCAGTTTTGCACAGTTTCTATCGTTTTCGACCGTAAAAATTTTTAAGTTGAAGGTGCGCTCGAGAATTTAGGGGTGACATCCCCCAAATGGGAGTCTGGGAGAATCACCTCCCCCAAAACCGGACTGGAAGCGGCAAATGAAGATAAGGAAGAAACGTTGTACATTTTTGGCTCCTTCGAAGGGGCGCAAAAATCGAATATTGCTCCCCTTGCAAAAATACAAGCTGCAGCCCTGGGTATGCGATGTGTGTTTACTAAAAATACTTTAACAAGTCTTAGTACAAACTCATAGTGAGTTTCTGTTGTTCGATTATTTAAAAAGTTAAAAAAAAAACTAGGATTTGACTAATGCTAATTATGAGTTATAGAACTATCAATGTTGAAATGCAAAATTAAAAATATATACATATTAAGCTTTTTTTCTTTTATAATTGACATAAATGAATGACCTATTTCTATCTAGTCTTATTTACGGCCTGGCAAGTATTGTAATTTAAACTCGATTGCATGATCATGTCAGTATGTCAGGATCTTTTTATCTTCCTATATGTTGTTACTACCTACAAATTGATCTTGTTTTAATGAAAATAAAACTTCAAATATTCCCCTATTAAGCATTACATTAGAGAGTTTTGTTGGGTACATGCTTTCAGAGAGTTTGGGAAATGTATATCAAAGTGTGAGTGCTAGTTGTGAAAGTGTCAGTGCGTGACGGTAATTTTAATATTATAGAATAAATAGTATTTTTTAATATATACGTGTTAATTAATCGAGAACGTGATCCTCAATACTTCTGCTAGCATATCATATATCCAGTTTGCAATTTTTGGACCTCTTGGAGATATACCGCAATTACAGTCGAAAAGTATATTCTGAATGTCAGTTTGTGACGCGTGGTATTGCTCGTTAATGTTTTACACAAAATTTATTGTGATTCGGAAAAACGTTTGAAATACTTTTTGATCAGCATTTGACTCTAATGCACCACATGAAAGCACTTTACTTTTCACCAAATATTCTGCAGTATACAGTACTTTTCATCGTACATTAGAAGTAGCACACTCATCATAATGTGAGAGCGTCACGCACTGATCATACTATATTAATGATTTACACAAAAACTATTGTGATTAGAAAAATAGTTCCAAATTCATTTCGTTCAACATTTGACCCTAAAACACCATTGAAAAGCAATTTACTTTTCATCAAGTATTCTACACTGCATAGTACTTTTTATATGCACTAACATAATTATGTAGTCGATTGTTATAATGCTTGCCAGGGCGTGAGGACGATTATTAACAAACAAACCAATAGTTTATGCCAATGTAAAAAAGAAGGAAGTTTAATTTACTATTTTTTAAATTTTAAATTCCTACATTTTTACCTGAATAATTAACTGTTGGAATGAAGTAAAATTGTAACTATTTTCGTGAATTTTTAAATAACCCAAGACAGAAGCTAATTACGCCATTGTACGAATGACTTTTTGTATTTCTTTATGTAAACATGAATCGTATACCTTCTAAGAATCGATTGCGCTAATTAAAATAAATCCACGATACGTTTCAACTTTTACCATCGGGTATGACATATTCGTGGAATTGCTCCTACCTTAAAAATAAGGTAAAGAAAGTGGCGGAAGCTGGCATAGAAGCATAGTCGTGTCGATAATAACCTAAATAAGTCTTTAACCAACTGCTTCCGATGGTACATTGAATTAGTCACTTTTCTCAATATATATTAAAAAAAGTTTTCGAGTTCCTCCTCTGAAACGGATGATAAACTTCCAGCACACCTTGTACATACTTTTCTATTTCTTGTCTACTGGTGGCTGAATGGTAACGCTCTCTACGTTCTAATCAAGAAGTCCTGGTTTGCTTTCCGATGGGGACACAAGTCGTTCGGAACCCAATTTAAACTGTAGCATCCGTCCTTAGAATACGTATCGTCTTCATCCGATGTAATGCAATGATAAACCACCATCGGTTCACCCTGCTCATCGACCTTAGTATCATAGATCTGCTTTCAGACAGAACACTTATCATCATCACCATCATCATGTCCACAAACCAAAGACAATCTCAGAGAAGATATCTAAAAGACGTGAATTTTTTACAGTGTACCTTCACTACGCATTATCCTTTTTTGTCATCTAAGAACAATTTTTAATTATCCTTCTTCGTATTATACTTTCGTTCTTTGTTCTGATTCATCTTTGGTGTTTTCTTTTATATATTCTTTTTCTCACCGCGTTTCCTGAAGGAACAATCCTGTCTAATCACAAGCATCCTCTTACGGTACCTTCGCTTATCTTTTTTTTTTAATTTTTCACAACCACTCTAGTTTCACGACTCTTTTTTCGAAATACAAACAAACAAAATATTTTCATCAGAACAACATATCATAGAAATGTGAAAGCATCTTTCGTGTCTGGTTTTCTTTATCCTTCAGGATCATTTTGTTGAAAGCTTATCATGTAATGGCTTGGATTTTTTTCTTTTCTTTTCTTTTTTATTTCAATTTTTCTTCTTGTGGCGTCGTTTCAGGAATACTTAATGTTCTTTTAATTTTGTGTTCGCAATTTGTTTGTAGGTAGTTGGTTCGAAAAAAAAAGAAAAAAAAGATAACCATTGACTGTTCTTCTTTATAAGAAAAGGAAGCCAACAATAGAAATTTTAGATGTTCGGTCAAAGTTGTCAACTCGCGTTATAATTTATTACGAAAATTTCCGCCAGGATCTTTGGTTTTAAAATTATACCGGTACCTAGCTTGTAACTTAAAATATTGGAGGGGCTGCATAGTAATTATTTTGATCGTATTTTTAATTTAACGTTTATGAAAGAAAAGTTTACATTAGTCTATTATTCGATGAATAAATAACCGTAAATTCTTTCATCCTTTGCCAAAGATCAACTAAATTTAAAATTTAATTTGTGAAAAAAAAAAAAAAGTTTCGTTCTTGTAAGCGATAAACAACTTTAATCCTCTTTTGATATCCTCTTGAGACTGAAAAGCTTTATTCCTTATGTAATGTTCTAAGGATATGAATAATTGGTAGCCAGAGAGGGTAATGTGCGGAGAATATGGGGGATGAGGCAGATATTCCTTTCCTAACTGGAATTTATTGACTTGAATTGACTTTGCGGAATGTTGTCTGGCGTTACATTGCTGCAAATTGTACACCTTTTCATTTGATAAGATGTTTTGTTACTAATGCTTGATGTAATCGCTCCAATTCGCAGTAAATGGCTGACGTTATAGTTTGTCCGAGTTCCATGAACCCATAATGAAAAAAGAAAATAACTCCTATCCCCCCACTAACGCAAGAGAACAATATTTGGTGTGAAGTCCAATTTTAGGATTAGAAAAAATATATATTTATGGTCTTTAGGCATAGGAAAGAGGATGGAAAATGTAGCGGACACCTTAGTGAAGGTACCGTCGCGGTATTCTCCTGGCGAAACTGAGAAAAAACCTCAATCAAGATGGTGGAATTGGAATTTATTTTAAGGTCTTTAGGCATCTCAGGCTCAGCCCGATCGGATAGCAGAGCAAAAGGAAGTAATTAGTACATTTGTAGAATATATTAAAAGATGCTATTGAAACTATGCTTGAGAGAAGAAGAGGAAGATGAATCGAAACTCCTTGACAATATTAAGGAAGAGAAATCCTACGCAAAGACAAAAAGAGAATCTCTAGATTGGACTACATGGAGGGGTATTAACATGTATTGCAGGAACCGTCGCTTACTGATGCACTTAATGATAATTATGATAAAAAGTTTGGAATTGCTCTAATTAATTAGTGTTTTCCTTTCTCGGAAGCGTTGTAATACGACAATTCAAGTGCATGTGCGGATACGTTTATATACACTTTGGTAGCTACTCTAATTGAATTATGATAGGTCACTCAATTCATAGAAGCATTATGTATGATTCAATAGCCAATAATATTGAAATTGAGTGTTTATATTTTATATCAATTACATTCTATTATCAATAAATACAGGATAATGGATCTTTGTAAATGGTATAGCTACTTGAACCTTAATTGCAATTGCAGAGTGTTATCAATTAACGATCTTAATGGGCGGAATGTCTATTGGTTTTCTCTGCACGGTTGAGCTTTAATTGAAAATTGAAGGGGTTTTCAGGTCAGTGGGAACCAAGTCGTTAATCAATAAAGAAATCGTTTTAGATGTCTGGTCGTTCTCTTAGTGGGATAGTCCATGACAAACGAAAGAAATATATATGTGAAGTGAATTATATTTTTAGTGACAGTCTCCTGAATGAAAAAAAAAATGTTTTCAATAATTGAACCCAGTATGGGAAAGATCAGTCTAAAATCTTTCAAGATTTCTTTATAAAGGTGTTTATCATTGAAGCGAATGGCAATTATTCTTTGATACGCTATGATCTTGTTTTTTTTCTTCAATCTACCAGGTAGGGATGTTTGGAAGTCCAAAGTCAATTCCGGGATTCGGATTTCCTGGGATTCCGGGAATTTTCACTTTCCGGATTTCCAACATTCTATCATTTTGGAATTCTAACGGTTTGAAATTTCCTTCTGGAATTTCAACGTTTCGAAAATCCTACATTCCGACATTCCAAGATTCTTACATTCTGTAGTTTCAACATTCCGAAATTTCAACATTTCAGAATTCCGACGTTCCAACATCCCGAAATTCTGACGTTATAACATTCCTAAATTCTAATGTTACTAAATTTCGACATTATGGAATTACACCGAGCATCCAAGGCTTATTGGTAGAGCGTTGGCTTAGAATTCGGGAGGTCCTGCGATCGATCCCAGCGGCCGACCATCCTGACAGGTTTACCAGGGTTTTTTTCCTCAGTCACACCAGGCAAATGCTGGGATGGTACCGTCAGACTAGGCCCTGGCCGTCTACCTTCCAACGTCCTCTCATCCTTCCTATCCTGGCCTGAACCTCAGATGCCTAAAGGCCTTAAAATAAATTGAAATATGGAATTCCGATGTACAAACATTCCGGAATTCCGACTTTTTGAAATTCCGACATACCGGAATAACAAAAATGAAGGAAATTTGATCTCTTTTTTTAAATATTGCGGAATTCCAAATACCTCTAACCAGGGCAATGTTTGGTTTGTACCTACGCTACGAACTCAGCAGTTGCAATAACTTTCCGAATATGCAAACTTGATTTAATGGAGATAAACGAGTTCTGAAGTACAATATAACCGGGGAGTCCGAAATTTCGGATAATCCGAACATCTCCAAACAGAAATTGATCATGAAATTATATAACCAAGGATTTTGATTTTTTTCGGTCACCTGGTTGGTTATTTTTAGCCCGCGCCCTTAACTTCACTCACACTTAAGCAAGGGCACCCATCAGGGGGGAAAGGGGGCGCTTGCCTTCGCTAGCCAGAGAAAATTATATTAATATGACAGAAAATCGTGTCAGTCAGAACTTAAAAAAAGAAGGCAGTATGTGTATGGATGCTGCTCTTGCTCCCCCCCCTCCCTGAAAATCACAGGATAGGCACTCTTCCTGCGTATTTCAAACATTTTTTTGTTTTTAGATAATACGAATTTTCAGGAACCCGAACAGGGCTCCAATTAATTCGTATTCCCGGGGTTCTCCTCTAATTAATATAATATTGGTGGGCGTATAAAACACCGCTATTTTTCCGCTAACATTTTTTCCACAACTGGAAAGCATCTTTGGTGCTGAAGGTTAAAATCTCGAAATTAGAGGGCGCTAAGATCACAGGACAATAAACCACATTGTTTTCCCATTTTCTTAAACAAAAAGAAAACAGCAAGGCCTCTTTTTATAATCTTTTAACTCAAGTGTTAAATTCAAACGTTCTGATGAATCCCAGAGTGGTACAAATAGAACCCCTCGGAGATTTGAAATTACTCTCCCTTGAAAGATTTAGTTATCTCTGATGTTAGGATGCGAAAGTCTTAGAGAAATCATGTGTAAACATGTTTGAATTCAGAATTTTTTAAAAGGTAACATTACGCGACACAATAGACGTATAAATAAACTTGTACTGCCTTTCTGCTTATTACAAACTGTTAGTAAAATTCGCCAATGTCTTCCCGAAAAGCAACAATAACAAAACGTGGCATAATTAAAGGTCAGAAAACGAAAAGAAAGTGTGATGTATTTGTAAACTTTTGTCCTCTTACGTTATAACTGATTCCGGGCACATTTTGATTACACCTTTTATTGTTTCATCTAACAGCATCAGTATGAAGTTATTTTTTTTCTAGTTTCTTAAAAAGAAGAAAAAGGCATTAATTGAACTTTAAGACTTGTAATAGGGAAGAAAATTACTTTGAAGCGATATTATAATTTCAGAAGGGTTGAAGATTTGTAAAATAACATGGTCCTGATCTTTGTTCAAACAAATATCTAGAAAGTTAGTTAATTTCTTTTTTTTTTCTAGAAAAGAAAACAAAGAATAAAAACGTTACTTGTTCTTTACCCGTTTCCTTCTCAGAAGGCAAAATACACTTGATTTCTGTTTACGGAAGTATGTAACAATAGTACATGTTACTTAAGTGTTCCACTTCTCCCATCCCATCCCATCCCACCCCACCCACTCCCACCCACAAGAATGAAATCTAATTTACTTCCTAATTAAATTAGATGTTAATTGAGGAAAATTATTGTCCCTCTCTCTCCTCGTGTCCCCTCTGTTTCTCTGACAACGCATTTATAGTCAACCTTCTCTTCCTCCCTCTCTGAAAGGAAATGTCAGCTTGACTCCTGCAGAGGATCTGTTACGTCGCTAACTATTGATATCCATTCGGTAATTGGGAATACGATAGTTTTTCTCGTAACCAAGAAATGAAGTACAGCGACTTCTGCGTTTTAAAAGCTCTTTTAGTTCCCTCATTTTTTTTTTTTTTGATAATGAAAAAGAACTCTTAATTGGAATTCAAATACAGATGTACGCTCATATTTATAAGAAATGTCTGCTTGCGAAAAATAGACCAAAATTGTACACGCAGATTAATAAAAATAACCTTGTCTTGTGCTTGTCACGTGTATGAGCACAGTATTGTTACATTATCCCACCTTTGGACTAAAAAGAAACCAGCGGCCATTTTTCATGACCATGGGTGTACAAGGAGGTAATTCCAAAATTCATTTGTTAGCATTTCACATGTTGTTTCCTACATATACGGTTATATCGGTTCGCAGTTACAGATTCCAGAATACTCGCAACTTCTGAACGCATCTCTGGAACTTATAATGTATTACCTTGTCAAGCACCCGCTGCTGTTGGGCCGCGGTGGGTCAGTGATAGAGAGCTAGACTTGGTGCTTAGGGTCGTCAGTTCAGAGCTGAAATCAGGTCTGGCCTGAGACCCGGTCCAAAAATTGGCCCGGATTACCCGATGACCCGTTTCAGCTCTGCTTTAGTTTGATCCCGGCTTATGCAATTGGCTTGGTGGTGGACAAACAGCTTGTGTGTGGAATTTCTTGAGGTGTTCCCGCTTTCTCCCACTTTCGTCATTCCACCAATTCTTGCATAATCATGCATCATACCTGAGCCAAAGTTGTCTCAAATCCTTAAATTAAACTCAAATTCAAACCCGCCGCTAATAAGTTTCAATACAAACATTGTTCTCAAATTGCTGTCCATTCAACCCTGTGTTTTAAGAGCTGTGAGATTAAAAACAAATCATTTAATGTTCTAGTCCTTTTGGAAGCTTTCCTGAAGGTCTCGACAAACGGCCATTTTTCGTCTTTCATTAGTTCAAGAATGAATTTGCCTATAATACATCTCATACGCAAGATATTCCAAACACTTCGTTTCGGATATTGCCGACATGGCACTTGACATTACAGCAGAAAGAAAACTCGAAATTCGTTGCGAAATATAACAGGATACTGAATAACTAAGAACTGCGCAATTCAGCTACTACGCATGCGTATCTGCCGACCGAATTTAGTGTCAGGCGGCGAGTTCGGGACCTTTTTGATTGCACGTAGTAGGTGTTCCAGATCTAATTGTATGTATAATTTACCACGAAGATATCAAAGACTGGCTGTACTGATGTTTATATTACCAATATAATTTAACAAAAACACACTACGTTAGTTTTAAAAGCCAGAACTTTTTAATTCGCAGTTTATTTAAATTTGTGTATATTTTTCTTTGTAGGTATCCAGTTCAGAATACTTCAGCGTCAGTTTTGAGTGTCTAGAGGATGCGGGACCCGAGGAATTTGTTCCAGCCACCAGGAATACATGCCTAGCGTGAGTAGTAACATTTTCTGTATTGTAGTAAATATTTAATAATTATTTTTATTTATTATTTATAAACTGTTGTATCCAGTGTTCCACATTGTAATGGTCTTATCAAGTATTCCATTACACATTATTACGTCGTTGTGTAGTTTATTCAATTAATGTAGACTATTTAATATTAAGGTCAGTTTGAAGCAACGACTTCTAAAGCTAGATGGCAACACTGCGTTGCACGAAATTGCAATGCTGCTCCCAAATTCAAGCCTGGAGAGTTCAAACTTTCAGACAAGAAAGTTCACAAGCATTTCAAGAGTTCTATCCATGCCCATTTTTAAAATTTTTATGTTTTGTTCATTGTTGAAATCGCTTAATTGTTGTAATGAATATCCAAATCTACAACAATGAAGCTTTTTCAACAATGAACAAACCCTAAAATAAGAATTCGCAGAGATTGAACTCTTGAAAAACTCTCTAGGCTTGAATTTGTAGGAGCAGCGTTGCAATTTCGTGCGACGAAAAAATTACATTAGAGACATACTGAGGTGGTGCCGCCATCTAATGTTAGAAATCCTTATTTTACACTAACCTTAATAATAAAAATCGTTGATTTCAAGTTTTTGTAATAAACAATGGACAAAAATAGAAGTTAATGGCAGGAAAAGGTTTTGACAAAGTCATTGCTCTGAAAGGAAATACTTTTTTCCCTGACTGTACAAGACGCTTTTATTAAATCTTCAAAGCGAAGTTGAAATTCATCTTCTGTGTTCGGTTTCGTTAAAAGATGTTAGATTTTTTTCCCCCTTGGGTGGATTTCCCATTAGTTACTTTACTACCGTATAAAGTTTATACTAAACATTGGAGATAGGTTATACTGTACTATATTTATACAGCAATATATACAACATGAGAGAAACGTCTGTGTTATTCTGTATCAGAACGCCGAAGTTGGTAGAAGTAGGTGATAATGATGTAACAACTGAAAGTTTTCCGGGTGCTTGCTGTCGTTACCAGAATTGTCGAACGAAGTGAGTGACAGATCTATTATCTCTTGTTGGATCCCATGCTTGTTTCTTGGATTAGATTCTCTCTCTTTCTTTCTCCCTCCCTCCCCCTCTCTGTCTGTCTGTCTCGTAACATATATGACACGTTATCTACATAGAAACTCCGGGCAATATGAGCACATCGGGCATAGGGACCAAATTCAGTATCAAGCTTACTCTCTCAAAGTGTAATAAGCGAAGAGAATCAGTTTCATATGTGTTGTTGTGGTTGTTCCATTTTGCAGTGAAATAACCGAGTTAGTATCTAAATCTCGTTCAGTTCTGGAGCTTAAAATATTGTTCATCTTATCTTGGAGATGCAGTAAATGAGGATTTGAGATAAAGGAACAAAATATGTATAAACAATTACCTCATAGTTCAAGCTGAACACACAAAGAACTAAAAAGAAGCGTGCTCGACATGATCGGTTTCTGAAGGTGTTTGAAGTGTAGCCAACTCAACAATAAATTTTTGTGACTTGGACTGGTTGTTGCTTTAAAAAAAAATGTAAAGTATAATGTATGTGTTCTTACATTTTTAAAAAAAATGTACTTTTTCAGAATTTTTAAAGCAAAGAAGGTACTTTTAGTTCTTTTTGTAGGGAAGTCTACCATTTTCATGTAATTTCAGGAAATATCAAACAACAAAAAAATCTATAAGTAAAAATCATTAAAAATATAATAACCTATGAATACTTAAAAGATAAATTGAAGTATGAAACTCCGAAATACTGATCGAGTCGAATTCGAGCAGTGACTTGACTCGAGCTTTATACTCGCCGATCTAATCGAGCCAATTGACATAACTACTAGCTCGGTAAAAAATAGTAATGAACCTAGAACAAACTGCAAACAGAATTTCTGCCAGCGATTTCTATATGAAAAATGAGTGCTGAAAACGATGGAACAAAAGTCTACTACTACTGTAACTCTGATCATAACTCCAACATGGCGGAAATTAACAAAATGGAGGATTTTCACAGGCTATCTATGTATATCTGTAAGTTTGTTATCTTGTAGAGCCTAAACTACTTGAGCGATTTTAACAAATGAGGTGTCGTTGGATTCATTTTGATCTAGGCTGTGTCCTAGGCTATATGAAGCGATGAAATAATAAGTTAATTAAATAATAAATGCGATGAAACATGCTTACATCTTGAGTTAAATATGTAAAAAAACACACACACACACATAGATTAACCCATTAGTACGTAGTATAGTGTTCAAGAAATTGCACACAGAAGTAAATGTTTATTATTCGGATTTTTTTTTTATTTATTTGCCTGTTTTTCATTATTATTATATATTATATATAAGTATAATGATTAAGCTTCCTATTATTGGCAATTCAACTTCTGTACAAGGTAAGTGAATAAATACAATATGTGCAGCAAGTTTACTAAGGCGAATTAAGAAAGCAATTAAATTCAACAGTGTGAGCGTTTATAGTGCTTTCTTCAAAACCTGTAATTTTGTGATACAACGAAAAAAAAGTTACAGTGGTAGACCTTGTTCCATCGTTTTCAGCACGTATTTTTAATCTACAAACCACGATCAGAAATTCTTCTGAAATTAAAATCCGCCATGTTGGATTTATTATTTCATGACATCATATAACCTAGAACACAGTCTGGATCAAGATGAATCCAACGACACCTCATTTACTGAAACCGCTCAAGTAGCTTTAGGTTGTACGAGCTAACAAATTTATATAAATATATATATATAGCCTGTGCAAATTTCTTGTATGTTAATGATCGCCATGTTGGATTTATTATTTCATGACTACATATAGCCTAGGGTACATTCTGGATCAAGACGAATCCAGCGACACCACATTTGTTAAAATCGCTCAAGTAGTTTAGGCTCTAGGAGGTAACAAACTTACAGACATACATAGATAGCATGTGAAAATCCGCCATTTTGTTAATTTCCGACATATTGGAGTTATGAATAGAGTTACAGTTTGTTCTATCTTTTTCATCGCATATTTTTCATATAGAAACCGCTATCAGAAATTCAGTTTGCAGTTTGTTCTAGGTTCATTGCTATTTTTAATGGACTACATAGCCTCTGAAAATCCGCCATGTTGTTCATTTGTGCCAAGTTACAGTGGTAGACCTTGTTCCATCGTTTTCAGCATATATTTTTCACCTTGAAACCATTGTCAGAAATTCTGTTGCACTTTTGTTCCAGGTTCACCTAAAAATTGAACTAACTGCGTAAGAACATAAATTTCAAACAACTATAATTTTGCTAACATTATTCCAGTATATAATACAAAAAATTACAACCTATCTTTTATACTTGATTGTCAATCAGAACCGAACAAAAAATATTTTCTGTTCGTAGGAAAAATAGAAGCGTCTTATTTTACTTATTTTGATAATTTAATGAATTAGCGTTAATTAAAAGCACCCTCCGACTTACGGATAAATTTACGGCGATAATTAATTTCTTAAAAAGTAAAACAAAAAGGTTTAGAATTCTAACAATATTAAATTTAATAAAAGAGGGGGTAAATTATATGCTCACCCACGCCACTTTGCCTACAAAAACTTATATTCGCATTAAACTAAGTGTTATTCGAGAAAAGTATTGTAGAATGCGTGCAGGTTCGTTAAAAAATGGAATCTGGGCTGCGTATTCAACGGAAGGAGAAGAAAGCGACGCCGTAATCACTTGGAGCTAATGACACCTCTACAGTCTGCGTCATTAATGAGGGAAATTTTGACCTTGAAGAATCTCAAATTCCCTCATTATCTTAATGAGTGACTTCATTAATCCATTTTGAACCATTTGTTAATAATAAGTGTTGTATAAGAATGTATTTAGAATCATCACACATTCATCTTGGTGACTATAAGTATTTCCATAGGAAGGAGTTACTTCTATACCTCAGAGTTGTAACAGTTGCCGCATCATGACTCAATTTCTTTCGTATGTATGTAATTATGTCTATTTTTTAAAATTAATGTTAGTCAAAATTAATTGAGTTAATATGCAAGCAGCATGCCGGAAATTTTTTTATTAAACCTTCCTTCAATACCACAGTTTTGAATTTCTCTTTTTATCCCATTCCTTTTTGTTGAGAAAGAAATCTGGTTTCACAAAAGAGGACATACTGGATCTACCTCTAACATTTCGAGAACACCTTGCTGAGAACCCGATAGTCACCAAACAAAGGTAATGATATGTACAGTTATAGAAGTGAATAGACAACGAAACTCCAGGAAAGGTGTTAATGGACCGTCCTGTCGAAGAGAACTCTATACGGGTGACGCTATGTCTGGACTTCGAAGATGGCAAGATCCTACGAAGTGACTTGAGGACACGTACGCTTTTAGCACATCATTAGTATCTGGAAAACGAATTTTTAGAGGAAAACAATCTACCTGAACTTGCGATCTCTGCCAGCCAACCAAAACCTTTATTTTGAAATTTCAGAATGAAGAAGAGGAGGAAAATGTGGGTCAGGAAGACAGCACGGGAAACGGAACTTGAAAGAGCCAGTCGAATCTCACATTTTGTAAACACCACTTCGGGAGTGAATCGTAACTTAGTTGTTTTTTTTCGTTACGTGTGCCGTGCATTAGCGACGTCGGTATTTTGTTCGGTATGGGAAATATCTCACAGGATGTGCGGCTAGTTCTTTAAAAGTGCCCCCGTAGTCGCAAATCTCTTCGCTGTCTCGTTCAATCTGTGTCTGTTTGTTTATTTATTTGTTATTTCTCGAGATGTTGGCTGTGCGACATAGAGATGTGTTATGTGTATACCTGGACTGCATTCTGAATTGGACTACAACGCATCGCAAACTCAACAGGCAGAACCATGTGTCTCCAGAAACCCTGTTGTATTATCTACTGTCAGTTGAATGGAAATCGCATGGACATCAAAGGTGTCTATCTTCATGGACGCCACCAGGTACGATCCCAGGACAACAGAGCACCAAGACATCCTTGGTGGCTGCAGCGTCAACATAAAAGGTAGGAGCTAATCATTCTTCATTCGATGGTCCAGGCCAGTATGTAAAAGTACGAAAGAAAGACAAGATTTCCTCGGTAACCATCACTGTATACGGCGTATAGTTACGCGCATCGAGCAGCTGCGTCTTTTTTTTCTTTCCTTCATTTAGTTATGTCCTGACGTTTTTCTTTTAATGCAATCAAAAGGTGGACCACCACCGACTGACTAGAGTGCTGTGAAGGTTTGTTGCCTTCCCCGTGATTAGAACTAACGCTTCCGGAGAAGTAACTTGATTCAAGGCCACGGACACCTTCCACCCATTCCTTTAGAAAACTTAATTTTACTTGGAACTATGCTAATATTTCGTTTGATGGCAGTGACTAAATGAGAAAGTGTAATAAACCTATATTTTAACTGTTCATTTTGAATCATCCATGAATTGTTCCGCTATTCAACATGGATCGATCGAGAAACCACCACACCTACTTGTCAACATGCACTAAAAGTTAAGAGTCACTTTGGTCCATGGAATTTGAAAAGAACAAACCATTAACGGATTTCATATATGTATACTACTTTGTTTAGGTAAAAATAGAGCACTCATTCATTGTTTTGTTTACTAATGCAGATGTGTCCCGAATCACAATGATCGTATAATATAATTGTATGCAATACAGGAATGGATTAGGTTCTTAACTGGTTTGTAATTCATGTCTTGAGAAGATAAATGCTGTGTTCGAAAATAGGAAGCTCACAAAATTTAAGCAACCGACTGTATGCATTGTTAGAGTTTTTATAACAAGCGTAAGCTTATATCCAACGAAAATAACTATTTTTTTTAGATGTGCACACGAAGTTTTAGCTATTTTTTTTTTAGTTTAGGAAGTAACTTTCGGAATCTGTCTAATAGCAGCTGCACGCGTCTACCTCATTTAATTACGATACATATAAATATATATACATATATTCATTATATTGACGTCAACGTTTTATTTATGTTAAGTGTAGATTACTGGCCAGTAAGCTTCTTAAATATTCTAAACTCTTTGTCTATGGTAATCATTATTTTATGTGTATGTAGTAGTAAGATTAGTTGTGTGCGAGATCTCAAAGTTATGTATATCTAGTGTCATATAATATGTATGTGCGTTATTATTTCGTAAATTTTTCTCATTCATGATGATCAACAGAGGAGATTCTTTTTTTTTTCTATATATTCTCCTATTAAAGAATTTTGTTCGCTTAGACCGTAAGAATTAAAAACATTCTAGCCATTCATTAATCCCCACTATCTATTCAGATTTCCAACTCTCACGTCTCTTTCACGTCCTTCATGTCCAAGCTTTGTACGAGACTTCTCAAGACCATCCCGATCTTCTTTCCAAGAGAATTTGTTATATCACAATTCTTTTTTTTTTTTTACATTAGTGGGAGGAAAGTAAGAGGTTAAAACGCAACGTTGCAAATAAGTTTCAATAATTACTATTCTAATCAAATAAAGTTGCCAGCCAGGTTGTTAATAAGACATTTTTATTGCCGTAGTAAATAGTTAAATGTTTGTGCAATATTTAATTCCCCTCTCTAGCCACTAGTTGTTCTATGTGTTTGTAATGTTTTGGGAAGCTCGCTTAAATTGTAAATTTTCACATAAAACATGGCAGCCCAATGCGAAATCGGCCAGTTGGCCACCTTATCTTTCACGTTGTTTTCGGCAAAGCAAATTGAAATCAGTGAAAAGAGAAGTTAAAGACATATTTTGTTATGTATCATTAAGGTAAAGTTCAGAATTGTTCGCATATGAATTGCTTTTGATTGTCGTTCTCGGTAGGCTGCGGTAAAACAGGAGAGATTATTCTTTATTTTGAATCTGCTAATTATTGTATTCTGACAGTTTCTTTTTCTCTATGACTAGAAGAGAGGGACGAGCAGTTAGTATTACTTGTGAAATCAGTTTAATCATACGCATGTTCAGGTTTTCATTTTCGGAAGTTGTCACAGTAGAAAGAAAAGAATAACATGTATCCAATGACAAGTCATTTTTTTGCATCAGAAATGCTTCTGTATCACGTTAATTTCTTGTTTGCTTTCGTTAAGTTTGATAAAGTTTATTACTGTTTTCCCAAGCATCTGTTTCATTTCTAGTTAAAACTCAATACCTTTTTTTTTATCTCACGTCACTGCAAGTGCGATCTTCAATTGCACTACGGATAGGAAATTTGGATTGTGTTCTTTTTCAGCTTTGAAGTGCAGAACTTTGTCATTAGAGAAAACTCTTAGGGACGAGTTTCATGAAATTCATCTTTCAGGAACTAGGTTCGAAACCCGTTCATGCTCTTTTACGTTTGTTCTCAGTATGTCCGTTTGGTGGGGAAGCATCAGGGTTCGTATTTCGTATTGCTGCCCTCCGGGAAGTAATAGTGAATTTCATGAAGACTCCGCCCGGTATCGAAAACTAGAGCAATCTTTTTATTTACAGCCGTCCAGCATGTGTCTTTGAACGCGACGTTTCGTCACCCTGCGCGTCACCATTCGAACATAGGCGTATTGTTATTTTTTTTTCTTCCTGTTTCTCTACAAGGCCCGCCTACTTATTCCTCACTTCCTGTCCTACTTAATGTATCGGCCAGCCTCCCTATAAACCCTGGAGCCGTTCGGGGAGTACTGGTTCCGATTTTCTTGTCGAGTTTGGGATTTATTGAACCCTTTTTAAAATTTAGTTTGTCATCATCTGTGCGTGCTTGCCCCAAGCACAAGCAGTGGTTACAGAGTGATGAAATAAGGGTGTAAGAGCCGAGAGAGTCTTTGACAGCTAAAACAAATATTTAGCAGACGACAAAGCTTACTTTTCCTCTATCATAAACATTAAAAGTTCCGTATTAGCAGGCGACATATTTTTGCTTTCCTTCATAGACATTCAAAATTCGGTATTAGCGGATGGCAAAACTTGTTTTCCTTCATAAGCACTCAAAATTCGGCATTAGCGGATAGCAAAGCTCGTTTTATTTTCTAAATGTTCAACGTTCCCTACTAGAGAATAACAAAACTTGTTTTTGCTTCATAGAATTCAAAATTTGGTTCTAGCAGACAACAAAGCTTGTTTTTCCTTTATAGAATTCAAATGTTGATACTAGCGTGATGACAAAACTTGTTTTTCCTTTTCAGACATTCAAAATTCGGCATTAGCGGACAACAAAGCTTGCTTATAGAGATCTAGACACTCAAAATCCCAGTGGCCGACCATCATGACTGAGTTTTTTTTTCAGGAATTTTCCTCAATCACACTAGGCAAATGCCTGGATGATACCTTCCCGCATTTTTTCCCCCTCCACTTCCTAATCTGAGCCTTAGATGCCTAAAGGCCATAAATAAAATTTAAATTCACAGACATTCAAAGTTACGTAGGAGCGAAGGTTTGCTTATTTCTTCGACTTCATAGTATTTCGATTTTGAGCTTGCACAGTGAGCACAAGTGGACGGACGGTTACGAAAGTTGTGAAAAACTACAACCGGAAACATTATATTGACCATTTAACACAGAATTGAACCAGACTTGCAGAGAGATGTTTGGAAGCCAAATCCAAACCGTAGAACTATTCTGTGCTAAACACAATTTTTTTATAGCTTTTAACTTACTTGAAATCGTTCTGCCTACAATAGTAATCTAGAAACAAAATTTTGGATGAAGTCTTGTAATCCAGTTACCATTGAGGTAAGATGGAATGGTGGAAAATGGCCACTTTAGTAAGAAATGATATTTACTGTATATGACTGAAATGAATAATTACTTTGAAGCTTCTACTACTATGATCAACAAACACTTGTGAGTACTGAGTACTATTCAATCAGTGTAGGAAGTTGTCATTATTTTTGACTTGCAGAACCACCTGCAGGCATCGAGTGGATTGCATAATCTAACCTGACTTAACTAATGGCAGTGAACTTCTTAAAATTTGAAAATGCGTTTATATATAAAAAGGAAAAGGTATTTTCTGTTTTAAAAAAAAAGTTAAAAAAATTATCGCCTCGGTGGGAATCGAACCGGGGACATCTCATCAGTTAACCGATGCTTTAACCGCCATACCAAACCGGCAATTCTCCAGCTGTTGCTTGTCAGTTTTCGTTATGGAGTAGTGCTTCACGACACGCACACACACACGGGTTCAAACTGATGACGACTTCCGTGGGTATATATCCTACACTAATTAAGTCCATTGTCAGTTTATGCCTTGGCAACACTGCTGACGAGTTTCCTCACTTCATCTCACAGCGATAAAACTAGAACAACGGACCAAGAGAGAGAAAGAAAGTGAAAGATATAGACGATGAAAAGAGAGTTGCAAAATTGTGTAAAAAAAAAAAAATGTAAGTGAAGAGAAATCCTTCTGAGGAGCAGTCGCTTATTGTATGTGCGTGTAGGAGGGGGGTGCGTGCCCTACTCTGCTGTTAACACTGAGTTTTGTCGCTTCCTTTTTCTAGCGAAGTCTATTTTCGTCACGGTTTCTGATTTAATAAAGACATCAGGGAGGGAGACCGAGTGCTGTAGTTGCTAGCAAGGCCTGATGGACAGAAGAAGGAAGATAAGGAAAAGTCATGTCGTTAACTTTCTCAAGAGGTCGAAAGGTCGAACACGAGCTCTTCAACTTCATCACAATTAGAAACTGCCTTTTTTTAATAAATTAACAAGTAAATGAAAAATAAATGTGGTCTCCATCTTGATGTTAAATGAACTTCTTTTCATTTTTTTTTAAAGATGCGCTGTCTCCTTCTCACTCTTTTTTTTTTATCGTAATTGAGCGTGTAACTTTTAAGTACCAGAATGGCTAAGGTTCGAATCCAAGACAGAGCACGCTCAGCACGGTACCAAAGGTAAGCTTTGTCTCTAGGTGACTGTTCCAAATAAAGTACTAAATAAACGTATTTTTTTAAAAAAAACTAAACTGTAAAAACAAATGTTTACTGTAAAATAGTTCTACGGTTTAGGTCGAATGGGGTTATAGTACGTACCTAGATAAAGTTGCTGGATGCCAGCTTCTTCTTCTTTGCTCTTGGAAGAGTGCTTGCCAAAGGATATCATCAGTCGGACATGTGAGGCGCTTAGCCCATAAATGAAAGCGAAAAACAGATACTATTACTGAAATATCTGTTTCAGATGAGAATGGGCTTGGTTACTTTGGATTTAAAATGAGACAAGCTAGTTGAAAGTTTTATCGAAGAGAAGTAAGTTAGAAACACTGCCTAAATCTTTGTAATTAAAAAACAGAGTTAAAAAAAAATCTTTCCTTATTATACGCTGTAGCGTTTGAGCAGTGTTTTATTTCATGGGGTGACCGGGACCGGTGGTGTTAGCCCCAGAGTACGAAAATATAACGCCTAGAAGTACCTAATAATAGTATAACATATAGAAATAGTCTTTTATCCCCGGAAAGAAACAAAAACATCCCCGGAGGTGTGTAGCAAACCCCTTCTCCTCTCTCGGAAAGCCTATTCTGAAACATTTTTGTGCTTTGACGTATTAAATAGAATAAAGAAAAGCATTTTAACCTCTTCGGCTCTTGAAAAATAAAATGGTTCACAAAATTAGTGTTTCTTAGCTAAATCATTAGCCCCTTTTCAGAAATATATATATATATATATATATATATATATATATATATATATATATATATGGCTTCAATATAAGTCTTTTCTTTGTTAAAAAACTGAGTATATAATGAATCATATTTAGGCATATACAGTACAAAGATCACTGCATTTAATTTGAGATACCTGAGTTCTCTTCTCAAGGAATCATACAAATGACAATATACTGATTGATTAAAGCCACAAACAAGTCCCCAAGTCCAATTGGGTAAGGACCGGATCCCGGTTCACAGAGTCAGTCCGGTCACTTGGGTCAAAATCGAGACACCTGAGTCATTTGCATCACTAAAAGTGACCTGGTTTCAGCTCTGGTCACAATTATCCCAAAAGTCCCCATAAATTGATAAAATCAGTATATTTTCCAAGTTTGCAACACTGATTTTATTCGATTTCTTTTCTTTTTTGTAGTTGTTTCCAATCATGAATAAATAACTTACAATATATGGACACTAATTTTTAATATTTCCTATATGTTATTTAATACAGCAACTTTTCCTGGGGGTTCTCTCTATTACCCAGTACTATATAAACGTATACAGAAACTAATTAACTTGACAACTGGCACTCAACTAATACATGCGGAATATGAACTTTATATCGTTAGCAATTTTCATCACTTCTGCATTAGTGTTAATTGCTTTTATTTTGTTGAAATTTGCAGAGCTCTCTAGAATCCTTTTGTTGCACTAAAACGTTGGTATGTTGGCGTTCAATGATAAATAAAAATGCCGGTTGTTTATTCATAATTGAAGTTATATGACAATTGGATATTGATATATTTCTATCATTAATGTAAAAGTGCATTGATTGTGCATCGACGTATAGAGGATTACCGGAACTAATTTTAAAATTTCGCACCTACTCACAAGGGGTTAGTCAACAGGGAATTCTTTAAACTTTATACAAATATATTTATTCAAGTTTTATTTTTGAAGGCAAATTTTACATGCAAGATTCGGCTTAACTTTGCACGCAATCTATCGGATATTCCACATTCTTCAATATAAATTCCGATAACCCATTATAATGTGGTACTCTCCACTACATTTTTTCTCTATACAGTACTTTTATATTATATGCGCTTGCCTCCGTGGTCTAGTAGTCACGGCGGCTGACTTTGAATAAACACTGCGGAAAGAGACGGGTTAGAATCCCGCTCACGCCGGTCAGAACTGAAGTTTCTCACGCTTTTCCTCGATACTACCAGACAATTGCCGGATAGTACATCCTATAGAGGCCCTGTCAGCTACCTTCCTCTAATAGCAGGAGGGGACGCATGCACAGGACACTTCGATGCACCATTTTGCTTTTCCGCTAGTGATGGCGCTTCAACCATCATTTGTTTTCCGGTAAGCGGGAGCGCAATGTAGGATAGAAGCGACACATTTAAATATTACATAGAAAAAAGGTTCGTTTGAAGATATTTCAAAGCATGTGTAGTTTCGGAGCTTTAGGTGCTGAGAGTAACGGCGTCACAAATGACGTAATTTCTCGACAGATAACGCATCTACAAATAAAAGAAAAAATTGTATTTACATGCTAAATCTGAGAAGAAAGTAACATTTTTAACAATTAGCAAGTCCCTTTGACAACGCCTGAAAGTTGAAATACGTTTTCATTCCTCTTTAGAGACAGATGACAGATGGCGCAAATGTACATCTTCCTCCACCTACATCTTATTTTATGTTTGCGATGTTTTGTCATCTTTTCTTTCAAGGAATAAACAACTCAGACTCTTTGTTTTGAACATGACGCTTTCTAGACTTCTCCTCTTTTCTTTTCTCAGACAAAGACAACGAAGAAAACAAAGTGAAAACAAGACAGAAAAATGACAAAAATAAGAGATAAAGCTCGAACTCTGAAAGACAATGTTGTTCCCTTCTATAAATCTTAACTTGGACGTCAGATGTCTCTGTAGTCGAGATCGTTAAAGGTTCAACAAAAGACATAAACCTAGCAAAACAACTGCTGGTTAATGTTTTAGAATTAAGATTTTGTAAACATGGATGTTATTGCTAACCTATTACTGCCTTTTTTTTCTCTCTTTTACGAATTTCAACTACGTGTGTTGGCAGACACTACTGTTAAATATCTACAAACTGTATATTTTACTTGGTGCAAAGACACAATAGTATAAAAACCCAGTACTGTATTTACTATACTTTGGACATATTGAATTCAAATTTGACTACAGAAAAATTGTAGCACAGAAATTTTGTGTTATAATGACGTATATTTTCGTATTATATTACACAATTTACGGTTCAAATCAATGACCTCTATCAAAAAACGATACTGGACTGACTGCGGCCATTGAAAATTTCATCAATATATGAAGCCAGGGAGCGGAGAGCACACTTAATCTCGTTTGTCCACTTCCAGTCTAAACCAATATGAACCAAATTTTCGCTTCTAACTCAGTTTTTAACGTTTCATAACGCTGTGTGGCCTGTTTTCTGATTTATATTTTAATTCTAGCAAAAATGTAAATATTATTTGCAGTATTTTCTATTCTATGCAGAGTACGATATACTCTTACATGAGTAACTCAGGAATTAAGACTTAAATCAAAAAACGGGCCACACAGTGATAAGAATCGTATAAAACTGAGTTAGAACTGAAAATTTGGTTCACATTGAATTAGACTGGAAGTGGATAAACGAGTTTAAATATTTGCTCTGGTGTCTATATTTCAACACTAAAAAGTCACTCCAGTATCGTTTACGTAGAGCTCGATGGTTCAAATTGTCTTATTTACAACGTTAAAACAATGTTGTCAGGTGGACGGAAAATTCCCGGAAAATGGGGAAAATATGGGTCACATGATGGGTAAAAGGGGGGGGGGAATAGAGAAATTCTGTTGAATCTTTTTGGCACTTTTTATTAGGTCTATGTTTTAATTTTTAGTAATTTTGCAGGCGGGAAATTTTTACAAAAAAAATCAGGATTTTTTTTTCCAGTATTTTGAGGAAAATAGTACGACGAGAACGTGACAATGCAGCGTTAAAATCATCCATAACACAGACACTCAAGCGGAGAATTGTGATCAAACCATAGAGTTTGAATAAAATAGAGGAAGCATTCATGACGTCACATGAAGCCAAATTTACGGTTCAGTGGCAGCCATATTGTGTGGCCCTGTATACTGAGTACTGTGTGTGACTACAATATGGGTTTAAATGTTATGTTTCAATAACTGTTATTACAGTAACAGTTATATAAAATAACAACTAAATTAACAGTATAAATATCTTTTTTTAGAGCTAAGATTTATTGATTCGCCGCTGTCAAGAGACAGGATAAAGCATAATTTTAGGTTATTTTCCTGTAGAATGTGATGTGTGCAGTAGTAAATGTTAAATATATATATGACATTATGTACGTGCGTAAGGAGTATACGAGCAAGAGCCACTTATTGTTAATTTTTGAATTTATTTTAAGGCCTTTAGGCAACTATGGCTCAGGCCATATGGATGATGATGGGATGAATTGGTGGAATGAAGAAAGGGGGAGAAAACGGGATCACCCCGAGAAAAACCCACGCACACCGTGTTTGTAAACCACAAAGCCCATATGGCATGAGCAGGGATCGATCCGACGACACCTAGCACCAGAGGTGAGCGTTCTACAAACTGAGGCACCGTGGTACTTACTGTTAAGACTTGGTACAGTAAAAGAGGGTAAAGTTACACCGCTGTGAACGGTGCATGGGGGATGTGGAGGTAGCGCTCCATATAATCTAGACCTGTGGCACGAACTGAGATGGGGTGGTCAGTCCCACGCTCGGCCACCTTTACCTCCCAAGGTACCCAGGAATACCAAGGACACTATGGTACTCAATTTGATAGGAGGCTGAGTGCACATCAGAGCGCCAGGCATGGGAACACTGCGAGAAAAGTCTCCAGCGTCCTGGCCGGGTTTTGAACAAGTAGTTCGTATTATAAGTGGGAGATGGGAGTATTTCGCTCACCGACAGTCTGCTATTATTTAACGAGCCGCCGTAGCTCAGTAGTAGAGCGTTGGCGTAGCATTCGGGAAGTCGTGGGTTCGTTAACAAGCGGTCGACCACCTTGACTAAGATTTTTCTAGGGTTCTCCCTCAGTTATACCAAGCAATACTGGAATGGCACCTTCAGTATAGGCCCTGCCTGACACCTTCCCGACTCCTTTCTCCTTCCCTGTACCGCCTGAGCCTCAGATGTCTTAAAGCCATAAATACAATTGAAATTGACAACTTAATTATTGCCTCGCTGGAAAACATTTTGAGTTTTTTTGTATAAATTAATTTATTTCATCTTTATATTTAATGGAAAACGAATAAAAAATAATAGAAAAAGTCACTGCAGAAAAATGGTTGTGTTAATACAGCACTTTTTGGTGTCCTAGGATGACTACCAATTTTTGTGTTAAATCTGCACAACAAACGTGTTTGTTGATTTCGGTGATTCAAGACTCCATTGTACTGAATCAAGAAGATCAACGCAGATTGCGGTGTTGATTTAACATAAGAAAAAAGTGCTGGTCGCCCTGGGACACTGGAAAGTGTTGAATTAACACAGTCATTTGTTGCTCTTAAGTCTCCGCTTAAAGATTAATAAACAAACAAAAAAAAATCGCAGGGTGAATACCTTGTGAAAATTCTAGTACTACAGCGCTGGATGTAAGTAACCGGGTACTTCATGGTAACATGTTTACGAAGTTCTAAAAGAGAATTTGCAGATTGTATAATGTCTTTTTGAAAAGATAAAGTTTTTTTTTTTTGCGTCCACATACTCTCATTCTAAACAAAAACCTTTTTCATTTATAAAACTGCTTCTATTTGTGTTTCTAGCATAGTTCCGAAACTTCTTTTATGCCTATTTCTACAGCAAACAACTGCACAATACATGCCAGGCATATTGTTTTGTACTGTCTCTTTGAAATGATAATTCACTCTGCTTCACTCAACAACACACAACATGCATGCCTATTCTTTACTCTAAAAAAAAAATAGTTTTAATATATTTCTAAAGTTACAATGTTGACGTATTTGTTATTTATTTGCGTGCGTTTGATTTTTCTTGTGTTTCGCGTGATCTTGACTCACTGTGTCTATAGTCTGACGTCAGTCTCCGAAGATAGCCGGAGTAAAACCGAAGTAGTTGTTGTGCTCCCCTGCATTTTACAATTGACAATTCTTTGCCCAACAGCTGTCTTTTCGAACAACGATAGCTATTTTGCAAGTTTTCTCTTTATTGATATATATTGATATTTGCGTTTCTCTTTACTAACTTTCTCATCCCCTAAGAAAGAATGAGATGGCAATACTCAGTACAGAGGGCCTCTAAATATGGAGTTAGTCGATGTGGTAGTAGTGCCCCGTTCCTATCGTCTCTTGCCTTCACTACCCTCGCGCACAAAACAGCCTGAAGCTCTCTCTATTTTATTATAACTCTATGGATCAGACTCTTGGAAGGCAAATATAGTCTAGTACTCAATTTGAAGTTGTTAAGTAATATTCCCTTGAAGAACAAAGACAGAAAAATTTGATATTTCGAGTCTATTTTTACATTTTTTGTGTATTTTATGATGTCTTCCTTCTTCTCAAGAAAGTATCCCCATCTTCTCTGGTAACTTTCTTCTATGGTTAGGATACCTTGATCAGGGATTGTGCAATGATTTTCAGTTTGAGGGGGGGGGGGATTTGTAAAACCATAGCTGAAGACATTGCCGGAAGAAAGGGCACATAGATCAAAAGCGCATTTTCGGTAAACAGCTGGTAAAGATCTTGGTATGTTACCAAGAAGTTTTTGAAATGATATTTATGACGATGAAACCAGTATAAAGAGCATGGAATCAGGTTTAAAAACTGTTAACTAACCGGATGGAATTCAAAGTTTGCATGAAAAGGTATTGGAAATTGTGTAGGCATGTTATTTTACCCTTGTACTAAACAAAATCCACTACGAAGCTAACGAATAGAGATATTGACTTGCTATTTGAAGGACATGTAGAAAAGAATATGGCGGAGCATTTCAAGCGATTGCCGGGAAAAGGGCACATAGGTCTATGTCCCCGTTTTCCGGCAATATCTTCAATTGGGAGTGTACATAGTTTTTTAGGGTTTCTTTAGATTTTTTACTGTAAAAATATAAGTTAGGAGTGTGTGATCGAGCATTTGGAGGAGTGATACCCTCCATTAGTTCAACACTAGACACACTCTATTAGACTTATCCATTAGTTCCCAACGTTAGAAGACAGTCCATCATAGACATTCATTCATTGAGATTAAATTGAAATAAGATAACACGAAAATGTTACATGATGGATTTTTCTAGAGTTTATGATTGAAATTCAGCATGCAAAAATCGTTAAGAGACACACATTTTCATCAATGGTACCCAAACATTTTTGCACATTAAAATTTAATAAAATTTGTTCTAGAACCTAGGCGTCTTCACATTTGGTCGATATATCATTATTATTCCTTTATCATTGCTTGATTGATTGATACCTTACTTCTTTGATAATATATAGTTAAATTCCCTGGTTGATAGCCTGCTTCATTGATTGATACCTTACTCCCCTAGTTTAAATCTTGCTTGCTTGATTGATAGCTTATTTCCTTTATTGATAACTTGATTGGTTGATTGATAGCTTACTTCCTTGGTTGATTGGTAGCTTATTCTTTAATTGATAACTTGATAGCTTGATTGATTGATAGCTTACCTCCTTGGTGATAGTTTGCTTGTTTGATTGGTAACTTACTTCCTAGATTGATAACTTAATTGGTTGATTGATAACATACTTTCTTGACTGATAACCGATTGGTTGATTGATAGCCTACTTCCTTGGTTGATAGCTTGATTGGTAGCTTACTCACTTGATTGATAACCTGATTGGTTGATTGATAGATTATTTCTTTGGTTGATAGCTTACTTCCTCGGTTGATAGCTTACTTTGATTGATTGATAACTTCGTTAGTAGCTTTCTTGCTTGATTGATAGCTTACTTTCTTGATTGATAACTTACTTTCTTGGACTGATAGCTTACTTCCTTGATTGATTCCTTCCTTCCTTGATAGATTGCTTGTTTGATTGATAGCTTACTTCCTTGGTGATAGCTTGCTTGTTTGATTGGTAACTTGCTTCCTTGATTGATAAGTTGATTGGTTGATTGTTAGCACACTCCGTTGACTTGTAACTTGATTTGCTTGGTTGATTGATAGCCTACTTCCTTGGTTGATAGCTTACTTGCTCCATATGCTTTGGCTTTCTTGAAACAAAGTAAGTGTATTTAGAGTAAAGTTTGAAAGTGACTTCTTTCGCATGCCGCTGTGAAAGAAGAAATATTGTATCGAGAAATTATCTATATCGCTATAGCATGTGATTCAGAATGTAATACACTAAGGCCATCGATGATCCAATTTCTCATCCGGTCCTGAAACTCAAATAACCGTATTAATAGGAAGTTGCAGCATATTTCCGGATAAGAAATTGATAAATAGACACCATCGTAAATCCAGTTCGGGTGCCAACTATGATCTTGGTGGCCTCAAACTCGTCTGATCACCCACAACAGCATCAAATAGTTGGTGAGAAGTTAATTTTAGTCGTGTGAGTTACATATAAAGGATTTGACTCGTGAAAAGTTATATTTTGTTTACATAGTTATAAATTTTTCTTTTGGTCCTTAAT